>AZIM01001935.1:59331-88585 GCA_000516915.1 Ophiophagus hannah | reverse complement strand
AACTGTTGTAAGTCAAGGACTAGCTGTAGAAACCAAAGAAGTTAAAAGACATGAGATATAAAAATGAAAATGGCAGAATTGTATATTTGCAAAGTATCTTTGTTTTCATTATATACATGCAATATTTCGACCGCTGTTCCTTAAACTATGTCTTCATCAGCATCTTACGGAATCCATCCAACAACAGCTTTCTTGCTTGGGCTTCCTATCCTTCTTAACCCTTTCACTGTTCCTTCATATATTCATTTTTCCAATATGGTCCTCGTTTTCTGTGATCACACAAAATCTCAATGAATTTCCTCCGTTCCGGCTCATCATGAATTCCATCCGCTTTCACCCATTCATTCTTGAACCTGTTTGTTGGTTTTTAGCACACACTTCTTCAATACTCTCTTTCCATTGTATTCAGCTTACTTCAGCCTCTCAGCTACAGAATGCATTCAAACACCTGATTTTGCACTGGAAACAAACTGAAAGATGAAAGTTAATTGGTAAAGAAAATTCCAGTTCCACACAGTGCCTTAACTGTTAGCTAAAATTTAGTGTGTTATTCTCTTCAAAGCTTTACTCAGTTCCGCATCCTGCTGGGAGATTTTGACTTTACAGAGGTTGAAGAAACTAATAGGATCTTAGGACCCGTTTATTTCACTTCATTTGTGTTCTTTATGCTCTTCATTCTTTTGGTATGTAACTTTTTTTGTTCCTTGACATTTTTGTTGCTGGTCATCTTTTCAAATGTTTCAAAGTTTATTTTGCATTATTATTTTTCAGTACAGCTAATACCTATTTTATGCTATGTATCTGTGTACCAGAAGAACAAAAAAAATATGACTAAATCTCACCAGAAGCATGCACCTTCCAAATCCTTACACTGGTAATGGGAGAATCTCACTATTGCATTACTATACTAAAAAGTGGACAGGTTTCACAAACATCAAATCAAAAAGGTGTAGATTCCTCTGCTTCTCTGTTGGGACTAGGACAGCTTGCCGTGGCCAACTTGCTGTGGCCAACTTGCCACGGCCATCTCACCACAGCCAACGTGCTATGGCCAACTCACTGTGGCCAAATTGACATGGGACAGTTTGCCACGGAACAAGAATTACACTAATATCGAAGAAATGGTAGAATAGAATCATTAAAGAAAGGCTGCCAAAGGAGGGATAGAATGAAATGTGAATGACAAAAAGTAAAATATTTTTTTAATTATTTTAAATAATTAAATCAAATTGTTGAATTGTCCTGTGCCAAGTTGTCCCACCGTAAGTTGCCCATGGAGAGTTGTCCTATGGTGAATTGGCTGTGGCAAGTTGGCTGTGGCAAGTTGTCCCATTCCATTTCGGTCTGATAACCTGCCAAGTGCCTGTCAAAATCAAAACTCATGGTTCACATCAGGCATACATGGAATGCCGGCAGGTGTCCTGTGCTAGCAAGTGATGAAGCTGTTTCATTTTCTGAAGATATGAATAGGCATTAATACAAGTGGCAATGTAAATGTAAGGCACTTGGCAGGTTTATCAGACTACTTGCCACAGCCAACTTGCCACAGCCAATTCACCATAGGACAAATCTCCATGGGCAACTTACTGTGGGACAACTTGGCACAGGACAATTCAACAGATCTTACATGGCTTGGGTCCGGAGTATTTACGTGAACGGCTCCTGCCGGCGTCATACTTAGATCGCCCTGTGCGCTCCCACAGGCAGGGCCTTCTTGGGGTGCCATCGGCTAGNCCACAGGCGGGGCCTTCTTGGGGTGCCATCGGCTAGGCAATGCCGGCTGGCAGTGCCCAGGAGTGGGGCCTTCTCTATGGAGCACCCACCCCGTGGAATCAACTCCCCCTGGAGCTTCGTTTGGCCCCTGATCTTCGCTCTTTCCGCCATGACCTTAAGACTTGGTTATTCCAACAGGCCGGCCTGGACTGAAAGGGGGTGTGGGGGTGGTTTTTTAAAAGTTTAAATTTTAACTGTTGGTTTTTATTAGACTTGGGTGTTTAATTCTCTTTTTAATTGCTTTGTCATTGTGTGTTTTAAGATGTGAGCTGCCCTGAGTCCCTTTTGGGAAATAGGGCGGCATATAAGTCCGATAAAAATAAATAAAATAAAAATAGTGTCTACTTTTCATATGAATGAAACCTAAGGGTGTATGCCCTGCTATATTTCCTTCTGCATTGTCCACATGCTGCATAAATGGTTTAATTTTTGTTTTTTTCTAATGACCACTCTGGTAAACTATACAAAATCAACTTAAAAGGACCAAAAAAACATTGTTTAATATTTGCAGTTGCCAATCCTAATTGCTAGACATATTGAAAAATGACTTGTTTTGTACTGGGATCCTTAAAAACAGGAAGTCAGCATTTTTGTTCTTTAAAAAAACATTTCTAAAATGCTTTTCTTAAACAGAACATGTTTTTGGCCATAATCAACGACACATATTCAGAAGTCAAAACTGATATGATACAGCAGAAATCGGAAATGGAACTTTCAGATCTTATTAAGAAGGTAATCTCACCCTTGGATTGTTTAACACCGTATTTCACAAATAATTTCACATTTATTTATTTATTCATTTATTTATATCCCACTTTTATTATTTTCACAAATGACTCAAGGTGGCAAATATATCCAACACATCTTCTTCCTTCTATTTTCCCCACAACAACAATCCTGTGAGGTGACTTAGACTGAGAGAGAGAGTGACTGGCCAAAATCACCCAGCTGGCTTTCATGGCTAAGGCTGGTCTAGAACTCATAGTCTCCTGGTGACTGGCCCAAGATCATGCAGCTGGCTTTCAGGGCTGAGGGGGGATTCATTAGTGTTTAGAGTGTTGACTTTATTAAAATCAGGGCTTGTGATATCTAGTGGCCATCATAGAACAGCTTATCTACTTGTTTGATCTGTTTTAACAAACTGATTATAATTCAGTTTTTGACTAAATTGGAATAACGCCCTGATCAAGATAATTGGTCTAAGAAATTTAAATGAATAAGATGATAAGTGAGTTCCTTCTATCTGCTACTGGGACATGGGGAGGAAAAATATTTATCATTTTATTCAAATATTTTAAAATGAAAGAGCTTGGAATATCTTCCTGGCACAATCTGTTGTTACCAGAACCTCATCTGACAATCAGCTATCATATCTATATATAATAGAGTCTGGATATGATTTTTAACAGTGTTTTTCAAACTTGTCAACTTTAAGATGTGTGGAATTCAATTCCCAGAATTCCTTAGCTGGCTGGGGATTTAGAAATTTTAAGGATAAGTAAATCAGTTACTTTAACAAATACTTCTAAATCAACAAACGCTATAGAAATGGATCCAGGCAACTCATACAAATACTTACGGCCTCACACTTCTATGTAAACATCTCACACAGGATAACTATCAGGTAATACATTGTTTTGAAAAGAGAGATTTAGTTTATCAAAGCAAAAACCACCCATATGGCTAGAAAATGTGGGGGGGCAATCACCTCATTTACACTATGCAAGTCTGCAATTGGTAAGCCACTCACTTCTGTTGGAAACCTCAAGGCGCTTCATTGCACTGCTTGCCTAACAATTATATCCACATAAGGAATATATCGCTATCCTTTTTCAGGGATACACCAAAGCCATGGTGAAATTAAAATTGAAAAAAACACCAGTCGATGACATTTCAGAGAGCCTGCGTCATTGTGGAGGCAAATTAAATTTTGATGAATTGCGGCAAAACCTAAAGGGGTAAGCTTGCACAGTTTCTTCTTCTTTCGTACAAAGACTAAATAATGAATAAATTATCACATAGTTTCTTTCAGAAGAACCACTGTTTTCCGCAGCCCCCAAATGGAGTAAAGAAATAATAAGCTAAGAAATTAGATAAGAAAAAAGAAAGTGCAGTTAAATCTACCACTGCATTTACCACACGGCCATTTGCCATTTCTCTCCATATCTTTCTGTCCTTGCAAATTAGTCTTCTTTGTATCATATCCATTGCCTTTTGTTTATTTTCTCACGTCTCATTTTCAGTTTCTCGTCATTTCTGTCAAATCATGATTTTGTTGGTATTTCCCTTCCTCTCAACATATTCACCTCCCTTTATGTTTGTAATTGGATCCTTATTTACTCTTTCCATAAACCAGACTATCTCAATGAACTTCTTTGTATCTGTCAGGGTTCAAAGTAGTACACCCATAACAAACGAAACTCTGAGGCAGGTAGATTCCTCAAAGAGTAGTTTTATTGGATATATCATATTGGCAAAGTTCTGGTAAAAACCGACTCTGAAGGTTCCCGTGGTTTTCACCTAATTAAAAGTAAAAGTTTTTTCCGTTTACCAAACAATCAGTCACATGGTCCAATCAAGGTGCCGTCCAGTTGCCTGGTAACGTCACTCCTCCTCTCTGACCAGGTGTGAGAATGTCCTTGGTTCCCAGGAGAAAGTATTTTGTTTTGGCTACAAAACCCCAACTGTCTCTATTCCCCCCTCCCTATCCCTCAGCTCCAGTCTGGCAACACTGAAACTTCAAAATGGCTTCGGTCAGGTCAGCTTCAGGGTTGACAGTATCATTTGCATATGAAAACATATGTCCATTCTTCTAATCACAAGCATTTCTTATAGGTATCCATAAAACATACTTTACTTCCATCATATAGCACTCTTACCTCAGTTAACTAAGTTACAAGAAAGTGTCTGTCTCCCTGTATATTTACTGGCTGAATGTAAACGTATGATTACTCTACAATAGTTATTTTTCAAGGCATACTTTTATACAGAGTAACACTTCTGGTTGCATTTGGTGACCCTGCTAATTCTATGACACTTCTACAAAACAGCAATATAATTAAGTTGCTGGATACCAAATGCCTCTATGAAGGCCCCTTATTTATTCCTAGCACCAGAAAATAATTTTTACTGAAATGTTTAAAGGAATCATATTTAAAAACCTAGGCTTTACTTCCAGAAAGGGACGCACAGATGCTGAGATTGAAGCCATCTTTACAAAGTATGACCAAGATGGAGATCAAGAATTGACTGAGTTGGAGCATCAGCAGATGAGAGATGATTTAGAGAAAGAAAGAGTGAGCTTTACATTGGATGGCATGATGGTATTCTTGAAAAAAAGGGTGGGGGTGAGGGTGGGATTATTTGTTAGCCTGCACTGCAATTGTATCAGAAATAAATCTTTATGGCTATGAATGCAGTACAGAATTCTGGAATTACATTTCTTTGGAAATTTGCTTTTTTATTTCAGGAAAGCATTTTTTCCTAGTTTGTACAATCTCATTTTATTGCTAGTAAAGATCTCTGGCTGCTGAGACTTGAATGACAAGGCAACAAAATAGTATACAGGTAGTCCTTGACTTACGGACACAATTCAGCTCCAAATTTCTGTTGTTAAGTGAGTTTTGCCCCATTTCACGGCCTTGCTTGCCACAAGTGTTAAGTGAATCACTTACAGTTGATAAGTTATTAACCTGGTTGTTAAATGAAACTGGCTTCCCCATTGACTTTGCTTGTCAGAAGGTTGCAAGATATGACCTTGGGACACAACATTGGTCATAACTATGAACCATTTGCCAAACATCTGAATTTTGATCACATGATCATGGGGATGCTTCAAAGGTCGTAACTCTGAAAAACAATCATAAGTCACTTTTTTCAGTGCCGTTGTAACTTTGAATGCTCACTAAATGAACAGTTTTAAGTCGAGGATACCTTTAATAGGCTTGGATAGGAAATGTTTTGCTCATCCTGAATTGTAGTAGGTTGGTTTGGGCAATCTACTATTTACCTTGAAAGAACCACAAAACTATTCTCAGTTGGTCAAGCAGGTTTCCATTGTCTGCAAATATGACACACTGATTGTAGGAGTAAGAAAGAGTCAAATTCTAACAGTTGTGTTTGTTTTCACTAAGGAGGACTTAGAGCTAGACAGAAGTTCTCTAAACCGTCCACTCAGTGGCCGTAGCTTTCCACGAAGCCTTGACGATTCGGAAGAAGATGATGATGATGACAGTGGACACAGCTCCAGAAGAAGAGGCAGCAGCTCAAGTGGTGTCTCATATGAAGAGTTTCAAGTGTTCGTGTTACAGTTTTTTTTCTGTCAAATCTCACTTTATTAATTGTAAAATACAGAATTATATCAAGAACTCATGATACCTAACTCTCTTTCCATAGAAATCTGCTTTCCAATTGTACCTCATTGAAAGCAGCTCTTCAGAATAGATCTTCCCTCTGCTTGAAAAGCTATGCTCATAGTCCTCAGTGAGGTGCTTCTACTGAGCCTCCTTCTTGGTCAGATCCAATTTGAACTGAGCCAGGTGTTTGACCAACTCTTTCTCCTGGTGACTGCTTAGCTCCAACAACTGCTTCCTGTTGGGACCCTAAGGAGCCCGGGACAGCAGGCGAGGAATGGCTGGGAGGGGAGGGGCGAGTAGAGGACTGCGAGGCGCCCCTCGTCATGAGTGACATCGGGGTGGCCNAGGTAAGGATGATGGCAGGGGATGGAGACTCACTCCATATTCCAGAGCAGCAGGTGACTGGGTGGGAGTGAGTGACATCGAGTTGGCCATGCCCACCCAGTCACATGGCCACCTAGCCACACCCACCCAGTCAGTCATTAGGCAGATCATATTAGTGGTCCACAGGATTTAAAATTATGAATTTAGTGGTCCCTGAGGTCCGAAAAGTTGGTGACCCTTGGACCAAAGCACACACTGCTAGAGAGGAGTTCCCTGATGATGGGCTCCAGCATAAGTCTGAAAGCTCGGAAAACAAAACCTCTGATCCCGTGACCGACCCAGACTGGATCCTGAAAAATTATTTTAACTGTTATTCTACCCATATTTGGGGTAGAGATTTTAAAAAAAAACATGTTGTTCACACTGTTCTTGAAACCATAACTGTATCAAAATGCATTTTGCTTTCAGTTTGGTCCGCAGAGTGGATCGCATGGAACATTCCATAGGCAGCATTGTATCCAAGATTGATGCTGTCATAGTCAAGCTGGAAACTATGGAGAGAGTTAAACTGAAGAGGAAAGAGGTCTTGGGCAGGCTGCTGGATGGAGTTGCAGAGGTAAATTTACTTACACTGGCTAAATAGTCAGTATTTATTTTGCAAAAGTTGCTGTTTTATATTTAATTTCTTCAGATGAAAGGATGTTGCTAATTGATCATGTGCCATATAGCCACTGTCAACTCTTAGTGAGCAACGTAGATAGATTTTTGTCATGATAATCTGTCTCTAACTTGCTCTTTCTAGCCCAGCCCCCTGCTTAGGCAGGAAAGCCTATATTATTTCAGACAAATGGTTATCTAATCTCTTCTTAACAGCCTCCAGTGTTGTATTATATGTTGTACTATGAATTGTAATCAATAATTCATAGCAAGTTATTTGATCAGAATGATATCATTCTGATTACAGATAGTTCTTGATTTACAACCATTTGTTTACTGATCAAAGTTCAAATGACACTGAAAAAACTGACTTAGAACTGGTCCTCACACAACTGTTACAGCATCCTCAGGACACATGATCAAAATTTGGGCACTTGGTAACTAGCATGTATCTACAACAGCTGCAGCATCCTGGGGTCATATGATTGCCCAACCTTCCCAGGTGGCTTCTTACAAGCAAAGTCAATGGGCAAAACTGGATTTGTTCAATGACTACATGATTCACTTAACAACTCTTGACCACCATGACCAAAAAGGACATATAATCAGGCACAATTCACTTAGCAACCGCCATGCTTCGCAATGGAAATTCTGGTCCCAGTTGTAAGTTGAGCACTTCCTGTTATTATTTAAAAAATAATGTAGAAATGTGTTTATTTCTTTGCGCTAAAAGAGAGTTTAGCCATTGATCAGAGACTGTGGTATTTCTGCTTAGGATGAAAAGCTGGGTTGTGAGAATGACGCACACAGAGATCAGATGGAGAGACTTGTACGAGAAGAATTGGAAAACTGGGAATCTGATGATGCTGCTTCCCAAGTAAGCCAACGATTGAGAACACCGGTGGGATTCAACAGCCATGGACGGATCAGGAATCCGCGCCCTTCTTCCTCACAGTCCACAGAAGGTGTTGATGGAGGAACAGGAGGGGGAAGGGGAGGAGGAAAGGAAGGGGCAGGGGGAGGAAATAGAGGGAGCAACATCCACGTCTAGTAGCAGTTGTATTTGCTCAAAATATTGTATTTTCCACAAATCATGACTTAACTAAATGACAAGATGCCTTGGGACAGGGCTGTGATTTTATAGATATAGGAAACTTATCATGTTGCAACCTGGTCTGGTTTTTAAAAACCAGAGCTTCTTGTTAAATGCCCTTGGTTTCCTTTCCAACTGCTTTCATTAGAAAGATGCACATTTCTCTACTTGCTAGGAGAAAATAGATAAGCTGGTAAATTTACTTTCCAGTTCTAGAACTTAAGGCAACCATGCTTTGCACATTTACCTGGCAGTAATACATATTGGAACCTGAGACATACTTCTAAAACAAGGTGCATAAAATACACTATACATTGCTGTTTCATATGGAGTAATCAAGTCTATATGATTTTCTTCTGACACTTCCCTTTTTTAATTGAAACAGGTAGTCTATAATATATTCTCTGCACAATAATACATGACAGAAAGCTAATTCATGCAGCCAAACACTGATATTACTTCTGTAAGTAATATCAGTGTTTGGCTGCATGAATTAGCTTTCTGTCATTTCAATATGATAGATTTGTCTTTTAATCTTTAAGATTCAAGCTTACCAAAAAGGAATTCCTATTTTGACAAAGCCTATTGTTGGGAGGATAACCTTCATCATTCTCAAAGCCCCTTTGAGAAAAAATGTACGACACAATTTAGCAACTTTAATCATCTCGCAGATGAAAATGCACGATTATAGGAAAATTTTCCCATAATAGCATATTGTTCTGAAAGGGCCACTTATAATTGTCCTTGTGAAATTATGTACTGGAAAAAGCATTATCTGGAGCATAATCTTCATAAGACCATAAAACAGGGGTCTGATTAAATATATTCTGAAATCATTTATGAAAATAATTTCAGTAAAACATAAATAAATGCACTAAGTTAAATGAGCTGTTCTAACAAAAAAACTGGACAGCAAAACGAACAGTATTTAATGGGAAGCTTCTGCAAGGTTTATATTCTTGCATTTTATTGCATGTAAGTCAAAACGAGAGAGATTGATGGATGGTATAGAAGAATTGAGATTGAGATGTAGAAGAATTGCATGTAACGTATTTCAAAATGTAACATGCATACTGTATATGACATCTGGCGACCAGATTGCTTCTGGCAGGGAAGACCAGATATGTTCTATACCAGCGGTCTCCAAATTTGGCAACTTTAAGGCTTCTAGACTTCAACTCCCAGAATTCTGGGAACTGGAAATTGAAGTCCACAAGCCTTAAAGTTGCTAACTTTGGAGACCCCTGTTCTATATTGTAGATGCTTTGTCTTATGTTGTTCTGATGTTCATGGCAGGAAAGGAAAGAGCACTCCTTGGGTTACTCAAAACAGTGCCAAGCAAAGCTTTGTAAAACACTTGTATCTTTAACTCCTGAAATCACCCACGCTTTGGGTATTGAGGTAGAGTGGGAAACTGTTCACATGGCTTACTATGCTTGCTTTTAAGTTATATCTTCCCGTTCTTTTTAACAACCCTCACAATAATAGTTTCATATAAATGAGTACTATGAAAACCAAAGGTTTGCATTCATATGGTAATAGCTTACATTTCTGTAACATGTTGTTACTTCATAACAAACTTCATTTTGAAGTGCATTAAGATTTCATGGGATAGCCATGCGTGTTGACAATGTACACATACATTTAAAGTATGACAGCAAAGAAACTTGAGTATCTGCTATTTTGCACACTGTATATACATATATATGCCAATAAATTGCCAAGTGCCAATAAATTTCTAAGATAATGTTGCCTTAGAAAGGAATATAAATGTTAATGATAAAAATGTACCAATGAACAACTTCCTGACCAATAAAGATTTTGTGTGTTTTGAAGTTGTGAATGGTTAGAAGAGGGGGAAGTGGGCTTTGCATCCATTTCAAAGGAAGGGATTTTTTTTTACTCTGCTCTTAAGTGCCATCCAACTAATTGTTTGTGAAATAAAATAAAAGATTTATAGTCATGTATTATTATTTGCTTTAATATTTCTGCTTATGAGACTTTGCATTTCACTGTTTACAATCTAAATCATAAGGATGACTTTCCTTCTATGGTCGTATTGGGAAGTTACACAGAAAAATTTAATAAAAATGGATATTGCTAGTGCTTTTTCTTTTAGATCTTTTAACCCATGAAAAGACAGTGAAGTTGGTTGAAAGCTTGTAAACAACATACCTGGTCATGTGCACCAGATCAGCAGATTAAATGTTACTTTTGTCTCCCATGGATACTTGGTCACATAGACTAAAAATAAGGAAATTCCTTTTCTACTTCTGTCATATCAGTTTAGTTATTTATAAAAAATATTGCCGGCAAAGGATTGTATGCAGGTAGTCCTTGACTTACAACCATTCATTTAATGACAATTTGAAGTTGCAACAGCACTGAAAAATTTACTTAGGACCACTTTTCACACTGACGACTGTCACAGCATTGTTGAGATCATGTGATCAAAATTCAGATGCTTGGTAACCGGCTTGTATTTATTGCAGTTGCAGTGTCTTGGGGGTCATGTAATTACCTTTTGTGACTTTCTGACAAGGAAACTCAATGGGAAAGCCAGATTCATTTAACAGCCGTATTACTTACCTTAACAACTGCAGTGATTCACTTAACAATTGTAGCAAGAAAGGTCACAAGTGAGGCAAAACTCACTTAACAAATGTCTTGCTTAGCAGTGGGAATCTTGGCCTCAGTTATGGCTGTAAGTTGAGGACTCTATATAGGAATGCATCCTAAATATAATCCAGCTGCCTACATGAAATAGTAAACGTCTTGTATTTCAAGCTTGGAACAAAACCTCACCTGAAATATTCCTGTGTTTCAACATGGAAATACCCTCCACAAAGACAAGAATGGCTTGAGTTTTCCTTATTCCATTGAAATAAAACTTAAATGTTTTGACCATCCCATACAGAATAGGGATGGAAACAAAATCTTGCTCCTCTGGGAATTTTTTGTCTAGTTTTCACCCAACGTTATTAACACTCTTTTGATTCATTAAATAAAGTGTTAAATAAAGTGTTTAGCAAAGTAGCATTCTGTTCTATCAGCACTCTTTCAATATGCATTTAACAGATTAGAATTTAGCAGGATTTGTTTTACTTGGAAATTGGGGGTGGAAGCAGCAGACCAGACAGATGAACATAGCTCTCATAGGGAGGATGACTGTTGGAACTTCAAATCCAGGTTATAAGTACCCCATTGGTAGGTCCATGAGAACTTTAAATGGTGACTAAGTAGTCAGTTGTAAGTTGAGGACTATCTGTATAGTATTGACCCAGGTCTGGGTCTACCACCAGGAAGCAAAATGCTTTCTGGAGCTCACAGAGTTAAATTAAAATTAAATTACAATTTAAAATGTAAATTTAATCAGGAATTAAATCACAGCCAGAACTGAATTAACAGATTAAATAGAAACCAAGCTCTGCACAAGAAAAATAAAGAGCAAAATCTGCTCATTGAGCATTTAAAGCAACAGAGTTTTTTTACTCTTCACATCATAAAAGGCACTCAAGACACACCAAAGTTTGAACACAAAAAGCTGAAACTCATCATCAACAAAATACAAATGAATGTAAAATGTTCTTTTTAAAAAAAACATAGTTTCTTTTCAAGCTCAGAACCAAGATTAAAACTTAAAATGGGTATTGCTTCAAGGTTAGAATATTTTGCAAAATACTTTACACATCCCTAATTCAGTGAATGAAACAAGTCAGTTCTATTATAGGGCTTGTCTTCACATTCCATTTACCACTAAGTAATACGTTGATACTTGATTTTAAGGGAGAAACATCTTTATGACATCCTCTGTTGATGAGACAATCTATGGTATCTTCAGTTGTCTCACTGTTATGTGGAATTTTTCCTTTCCCAATATAAATCTTGAATACGAAGAATCTATGCCTCATTAATTTATACCAACAATACAGTCAGGAGCCAGGATCTGCCCTGCTCCTATTGGCTAATTAAGTCTGCTATGGGGATACCATCTTCCCATCCAGTTGGGGGTTGACTTCTATCTCCATTTTTTCTTGGACTGCAAGAGATCAGATATCCTGCTTGTGCAGTACAGATACCTCAGATAGAATTTTGAGGGGCTTCATGTTCTCTTTTATTCTTTACACAAAACAATATGCTTAAACTGGCCCTCAGTTTGAAGGCAATAGCTGTACAACAATTGCAATTCCATAATTATTACTAATATGAATCATCAAGGTATTTCAAGAACTGAATACCGTATATTACAAGAACTACATGTTTATTATAAAAGTACAATGCTGTGTTAAATAAGGATAGTCTCTTGCTAAGTATACTTCTTCAGAAATTTCAATTTCAGATATGCAATTGTGAGAAAAATTATAGTCATAAATATAAGTGCAACGTGATTCTGCCACAAGTCCCAAGCAGTTGTGCCAATGCCTTGCATTTCCAAATAGTCTTCTCCAGTGCATCTAAAAACATGGATTAAAGAAGGTTGTAATTAGGACAATGCAATTCTTAATTTACTTTTTTATTTATTGCTGTAAATTCATACAGATAGTCCTCTGCTTATGGCCATAATACAGCCAGCCCATGATTTTAGAACCTTTTTCGTGACACTCAATTAAGCAAATACTATGGTCATAAGGTGAATGCCACAGTCATTAAGAGAATTGTCATTAAGCAAACTCATTGTTCGCTATGGCATGTTTTGGCTGAAAACTAGAAATGAATAGCATGTTTTTGGCAAAAATATCATATTTTTAAATTTTAAATTTTGGTGAATAACAATGAAACATGCTAAGAATGCTTCCCCAGTTGTTTTCATGTGTACTTTCTTTGCTTTTCTGGAAACCCCAGTAGAAGTATGGTGCATATACACCTTCAGAGTCAACTGTGAAAAACATCAGCCTCCACAAGGACACAGCAACCTTAATGCCTCAAGGAATGATGCTCCGCTCAATATGTTTTGCAAGCCACCCTTCCAAACGTTTTGCCCTGTCAAATTGGCAACAGTTCCATATCTTATTCACTAGCAAGCCCTGAATATTTTTATGTAAACATATCCCCTTTAAAAAAAACCATGAGTAATAATTAAAGAAACTTCGGCACTGTTGTTTGCTTGTTTTAGTTTTCTAGATGGTGCAACAGTTTGTCATGTGACAGATGCTTACACTGTAAATGCAGTAGTAGAAACACATATTCCGTTGACCCCTTCTGGGGTTTCATTGCAAAATCTGAGTCCAGTAAATTCGTTGATTTGCAAAGCCTTTGAAAAACAGACAGATAATGGAGTTACTTGCTTATATTATCTGAAAGGTTTCCTGTGCAGTTGGACCTAAAAGGCAACAAAATGACAGGAATGAGAGTGCTTTGCTAAAATTAAAGCAACATCAGAATTTTAATGTCTTTAATAGATAGGGGTGTATTGACGACCTGTTATGTTGATGTTCTAATTAATTTATTCGGTTCTCCCATGCAGTATTCAGTTCAAATTTACAAGTTGACAATTTTTGGATGAGCTGTAGAAGTCAGAAGTAGAAAATAAGATGAGGACCCACAATTTTAGCACTTCATGTATACCTTACACAACACACTAGGCCATAAACTATGGTTTACAAGCCAGAATATTTCACACAACAAACCTAGCCAAAGCCACACCAAATAAAGCCAGATGTTTTAATGCGTGGTGTGAATCATGACATACATGCCTCTTTCTGAACATCCTAAGAAGCACTGCAAATGGTAGATCCATTTAAATATTTAGTTGTAATCACAGACACTGCCCATTCAAAAAATATTGGAGCTGGAAGAGATGCTTTGAGGATTCTTGGCACATCACAAAATCATAGCTCTGTGTACAACTATAGAGGAGGGGAGCCGTGTTAGTTATAGTGGAGGGGGATCAGAATCTGGAACCATCTTTTCCAATTACCAAATTGTATTAAAAACATAAACTTTGTGAGCTACAGCTCACTTCATCAGATTCATACAGTGACTATACTAATAACTTTAAATTGGGGTAAAGTCATGGGAGGACAGGTTGAGTATGCAGATGCAGGTTACCCCTAAGACAGATTTCTGGTATCTGACATTTTTAATGTGTTATAAGCCCAGATTATTATTATTATTATTATTATTATTATTATTATTATTATTAGCCACTTATGTAGGATAGAATTGTTCTCAAAGTTCTCAAAATAAACCACTAGATGTCAACATCAGATTAGAAATTATTCAATTTTTCCATTTGTAACTTCACTTTCGTGGACTTGGCTCTGGAGAAGAAGAATATTTGCTAAAGAGCTTCCATGAAAGTAGTTTGCTCACCACTATAAGTACTTCATTTAATTATAAACATTAGGTTGCTCGAATGCACAGTTGGCTCACAGAAAACAATAGAAATAGACCAAAGGATGTCTATCTGGACAATGTGCGCAGGACATATCCTACAATCCCTCAAATGGTTCTATAGCAGATGTGCTAGAATTCCTTAGCAGGCAGAATAACAGTGAATAATAAAAGAATAAAAGCAGAATAACAGGAAGATTAACAGTGTTTTCCCCAAAGGGGTCTCGTGCAAATGGATCAAATGTGTGATATGGTGGTGCCAGTGAAGAGGACAAGCAATAATTACAATAGAAAAGGCCTGTGAATGATCTTCTAACACTTCTGCAAATACTGCTTCTGAAAAGTGGGGCTTTGCTTCAAGTACTTCTCTTTTTAAAAAGAAACAGATCCTCCCCAATCCTGTTTTAAACCAAATAGAGAATAACCTTCTAGCTCAGAGGTGGGGAACTATGGCTTTTTATGACTTGTGGACTTCAACTCCTAGAATTCCTGAGCCAGCATGGCCATAGTTTTCCCATCCCTGTTCCAGCATATAGAAAAGAGGCCATGTCTGTATGAAAAAGGGCAACCTTTGGAGGGAAAGTGTTTGGAATTCAAACCCCAACATCTTTGGGGATGGCAGAACTTCCATGAAGGGGAACTGCTGAATGTTACTGACATCCTGGAAGCAGACAAGACAATGGCCTAATTCAGAATATTCCTAAACAGGAACATGTCCACATTAGTCCGGAGAGACCAAAGGAAGCCAAGCCAAGGAACAGGTGATTCTCCAGTCAATTCTACCAATTTGAGAGTTCTGGGTGGTGAGTTCTTTCACAAATAGCTAACAAATAACACTAGTGATATGGTAATAATATTATTTACATTTAGGCCATAGCGAGGGATACTGAAGTACTCCAGCCACAATAACGAAGGTGCAATGGTTGTGAGATTTACCAATATACCAGAAAAAACCTGCAAGAAAAAAAGAAGGTCTTTTATGGCATAGAATTTTGTCCAGAGCTCCACAAAAGAAATTTGATTTATATACAGGATTCATTCCTCATCAGTTTTCATATCTGTGATGGTTTGCAGTGTCCCGGGGTCACCAGATCCCCTTTTGTGACCTTCTGACAAGCAAAGTCAACGGGAAAGCCAGATTCACTTAAACAGCGATGTTGCTAATTTAACAACTGCAGTGATTCACTTAGCCAATGTGGCAAGAAAAGTCGTAAAATGGGGCAAACCCTCACTTAATAACTTTTCTCACTTGGCAGCATAAATTTTGGGCTTAGTTGTGGTCGTAAGTTGAGGACTACCTGTATTTATATAAAATTTCACGTCCGGGTCAGCGTCTCTGATTTCATTTGGACATGATCTGCTCTGCAATTCCCTGACATACTTTCCTATACATGTCTCTTCCTTGCAGTAAACAGAATTTAGATATACTACTAAGTTAGGACTGCAGCCTGTTTGAAATGTGCCCAATTGGTAAGGTTTGTAGAAAAAAAATAATAATGGAAAGCTTCAAAGAGTATGATGGGTTTCATAGGTTCATGGAGATGGAGACAGAAGAAAAGAGAGAGTTTGGAATGCATGTTGTGATTTCACATATCAGAGGAAAGGCTGTAAATTCTAATGGAGACTAAATGTGAGACAAAATGCCTTGGAACTGACACTCCCCTAATTTCCCTTCATCATAGCCAGGGTGCCAAATGAGTGCCAATCTAGTCCCACAGGTATACAATACATGATAATACATTGTGTGGTACCTAAATAGTATATTTTAGACATGGTACAATCTCTTTTACTAAAAAAAAAAAAAGGAGTCTCTGTGGATTTTATTCCACTAGTCGTAAGAGGCGGTGCTCCTTGCATTTCAAGGCCATTGAGCCAGCACTGTCTGAAGTCCTTTCCATGGTTGTGTGGCCTGCATGATGTCACAGAGCGCTGTTACTTTCTCAGTGAAGTGGTACCTATTTATCTACTCACATGTGCATGCTTTCGAACTGCTAGGTTGGCAGGAGTTGGAGCGAGGATGGGAGCTCACCCCATCGCATGGAGCTGGGATGTTGAACCTGGGCTGCCGGCTTTCCAGCCAACAAACCCAGCATCTTAACCCCTATGTCACCATGCCGCCTGTCTTTTATCAAATAGCAATAATCTCTTATGATCTCCTGATAGCCTAATAAGGGAGAAGCGAGAGTGTGGAATGGCTCACCAAAAAAGCTTCATGGGTCAACACGGCTTTTTCTCTAGTACTTGAGGGTCAGTCCACATTTTTAGATGACTGGTTTAGCTGGGATCACCTCTGGGGCCAGTGAAGCAACTAATCTATTCCTAGGCTCTGAACTCAGTGATATTTTTCAGGTACCCTCTTTAAACGGGAATATTTTGAAGTACTTTGAAATGTAGCAAGCCAGGCTTACGGTCTTCAGGAACCCCCTGGAACAAAGGGGCCAAGGATGACATCATTCCACAAATTTGTCCTTTGGCAGTGATGTCATGACACACAATGTATCTAGTGAACCTGCTGGGCTTATTGTGGACATTGCTACCTCTGTCCTGCTGAAAGGATTGCAAGGGATCCTTTTCTAAATTCCTTTCCTGACTACACCACTGATTGACCCAGCATTGGTACTCAGCACCATTACATATCAAGCACACATTGGAATGCATTGTTCCAATTCTGATTCTGAATCTGCACATGGTGGAGTTTGCCAGCATTTAGGCCAATGAGCGGAATATCGAAACCTAGCTTTTTAAGGATAGGCAAGTTACATATAACAAGTAAATATTAAAAGGCAACACTCACAATCATAAAAACAAAGCAAATATTAATGAGGAGGTTCGCAACTGATGTGATGTTTTGTCCTGTTGCAACTGCCAGGGCGAGAGAACTAGAGGCGTATGCAATTAATATAATAGTAAGCATCATGATAAAGAAGGACGCCAAAACTGGCTTGAAACCTGCAAGGAATTAATATATACACACATACATATGTTGGGTGTATACAAATGTACATACATACTTAATATAAACTTTAACAGAGATGTATACAGGTGGTCCTCAACTTACAACAGTTGATTTAGTGGCCATTCAAAGTTATAACGGCATTGAAAAAAGTGATTTCTGACCATTTTTCATACTTAATGACCGTTGGAGCATTTCCACAGTCATGTGATCAAAACCGTGGTGCTTTGAGTGCTTGGCAACTAGCATGTATTTATGACAGTTGCAATGTCCTGCTTTTGCAACCTTTTGTGATGTGGAAGCCAGGTTCACTTACCAACCAAGCTACTAACTTAACAACTGGGGCGAGAAAGGTTGCAAGATGGGACAAAATTCACTTAACTGTCTTAACAGAAATTTTGGTCCCATTTATGATTGTAAGCTGAGGACCACCTGTACTTCAGCCATGCAATCAACCTTCTGCATGTCCACTCAGAAGGAAGCTCCCCTAAGTGCGATTGGTGCTTACTGCCATGCCATATATCAGAATTTGCTTTTATTTGCTAGGGTTCTGCTGCTTGTATTTTGTGTTGACAAGTCAGTTGAAAATAATTGTATTAAGGCTTCCATATCTGAGTTTCAAAACATTCAGACAATCCTAAAAGGGCAGTAAGAGTTAGAATTTTCTATATCCTTTTTATACTCTGTAGTGGGTGGATTTTTGCAGCCGAGATACAGTAGCCCAAGTTTATATTTGTCCCACAAGTCTTAAAAGCTTAGCAATCCCTGTAAGACTCATTTATCACAATCAAGCATTTTGCAAGTGGAACATCTATCCAATTCCTTTTGTGCACTGCGAGGCCCTTGCAGGAGAATCTCTACCCAGCCATGTCTTTCCTTCCAGGATGACATGAGCTACAAGGCAGTGTTCCTTAACCGTTTGGGCACCCTTGACCAGTTTTGTGGAAGAATATTTTTCCATGGACTGGGATGGGCGATGGCTCCGTGTGCTACCTAGATCCCATGCGTGTGCAGATGAAGCTTTCCTCACCTGCATGGCCCAGTTCCTAATAGTCTGTGGACTGGTAGCAGTCCGTACCCTGGGGGTTAAGGACCCCTGCTGTAAGTGGACAGAAGTAAATTCCCCCCCTGTCATTCCCAAAATGACTGAACTTTCTTAGCAATCATCAAAAGTTGGTTTTGGTATTTGGGGGGAGGGAAGGGTTTACTGTCTTTTTAAACTTTTCATATTGCTTGGCCAATGCTTGAGCACTCTTCCAAGTTTACTGTCAACCAAGTTGACTGTTTGAGAGGATGATAAAATGCCAGCTAATATCCTGGTGTTTCTTCCATTTATTCTTATTCTTATATTTTTATCCCACCAGTTTTATAATATTACCCAAGTTGGCAATGATACTGTACCTTGTATTCCTGCCTTCCATTTTTCCCACACCAACAACTCTGGTCTCCTGATTTTTAGGCCAGCACCCCATTACACAAAAGAGGCTCTCAGTGCCACTCTCTAAACCAATTTCAGCCTCCTTACACTTCTCCTGAGAGAATAAATCATCCAATTGGTCAGTTGCTTGCATACAAGAGTGATTATAACTAAAGAGAGCCAACTTGGAGTAATGTTTAAGGCACCAGGGTAGAAACCAGGAGGTGCGTTCTAGTCTAGCCTTAGTCATGAAAGACAACCTGGGTGATTTGGGATTAGTTCCTATCAGAAAAAAAATGGAGGAAGAAGGAATATTAGGTACGTTAGTTGTATTGAGGTATTTAAAAAGTAACAAAGGCAGAATTTTAAAAATATAATAAATAAAACAGAAAACAAACAATATGTCTCGTTTCTCTGTACCACAAAAAAGGGTGCAGGACTAAGTTCACTTGCCTATTGTGAAATAATTCAAGCTGGTGAGGATGATGCCTGGCAAAGTCCTCATGGGCATCATGTCAGCTATTAGTTTTGAGAAGAAATATGCGGACACTCTATAATAGCCACTTATATATTCATGTCTGCAAGAAAAAAGACACTTGTACACATACACAAAACCTGAACAATCAAATAAATGCATACAGCGAGTTTTAGATTGGGGCCTAGGCCCATGTAGGAATTTAGTGAATTTTCTTCAGTTATCTTAAATGCTCAGTTAAATATGAAATAAGCTTTTTAGCTACATTTTGTATTCGCTATTTACATCTATTCACCATCCTGGGTGGTAAGTGATGCCATGGGTGTTCTTTTGTGGTGCCTGGAGGCTGTTGGGGCCTGGATGGGGAACAACAAACTTCAGCTGAACCTTGGCTGGATGGAGTAGCTGTGGGTCTAGGAGTTTATCATCTTTGGTCTTGGGGAGGTTGCACTGGGACTCACGGCTCCTGCTCGAACAGCAGGTGACAACCTTGGCTAAGAAGGGCTTTGTCCAATTTCATGTTGTGTGCCAGTTATACACTTTCCTGGATAGGGAGTCTCTCTGTTTGGTTACTTATGCCCTCATCATCTCCCATTTGGTCTATTGCAATGAGCTATATACATGGAGCTACCATTGAAAAATATCTGGAAACTTCAGCTTGTACAGAATGCACCCATCTTGGGCACCCAAAGACGCAAACTGCATTGGGTACCAGTTTGCATCTGAGTCCAAATCAAGGTATTGGATATGACTTTTAAATTCCTACACAACCACCGTCCAAAGCAGAGGTAGAAAAAGTTCTTTACTGAGTGGGATTATGTTTTTTTAAATTTAGACTCTGAAGACTCATGCCACCACACTTGTGATAGAGAGGGATGTTCAGTCTTTGGAATACTTAAGGCAAGATTCCTCATTATTGTTTTGGGCTGAAGGTAACGAGGTCAAAAGGGCATTTGAAATACAATCTTCCAGTCCTCATGAATTGAAGGGTCTAAGGCAACTTGCTGTGGGACACCTCACCCTGACCAGCTCTCTGTGGGGAACAACTCACAATGAGACTGGGCCTTCCACTCTGGTTTTCAAACCTGGCCTGGCTTAAGAGAGGCAAAAAGTCCCTGCCTTTCCCAAACCAGGAGTCATTCTTCTCTGTGCAGACACACACACACACACACACACTGACAGACACACCATTCTGGGCTTGGGGACTTTTATCCACATCCAAGCTGGCAAGCTGCCAATGGCTCCTAGGCATGGGGAGAAGGACCTCTCCTTCGATATGCTACTCTGGACCCGGATGGCTCTGGGGAGGGGGGGGGCAGGAACTTTCACCTCCCTTAAGCCAGAACTAAGCTCGTGGTGAGTTGTCCCACTGCAAGGTGGCTGCAGTGGGTTGTCTCATTCCACAAATAGAGATTTTACGGGGAAATCATTTTTATTTATGTCGTTGTATTTATTTATTAATTAAATTTATATGCCTCCTATCTCACCATCCAAAGAGACCCTTGCCCATTGACGATGAATTTATGAAAAATGCTAAGCAAGAATTCAGGAAGAGGTTTGTTCAGCTTACTCTTCACATCTTCATTAAGACATAAAATTAAGCTTTTAAGCTTAATTTGTCCCTAAAGCCTGACTTACTACAGGTACCTAAATAAGATGAGAGCTTGCTGCCTTGAGAAAGTAGGAATAGCTTTTCCACTACAGTGGGGTGGGGCGGGGGGAAGACACTGGCCTATTGTTTGGTGCAAACAATAGGCCAAAAGAACATGCATGGGCACTGTGAATAAAGCCAACAAATGATTAACTAAAGAATGAACAAATTATTAACTATAAGAAAAAACTTGATGTTCCATTACATGCAGATTTACCTACATAAATATCCTTTTTTCTGCGATAAAAAGTTCAACAGTTGTAATACTGTTCAAAACCTGATTCGTTGCCAAAAAGAACAAAGCACCAACTCTACAAGAAAACCCAAGAATTTTCAAATTAGAAAGGGAGAACATATGGACCACAAATATGAAGCACTAATGACACAGAGCATGATAGGATCACAATATAAGAAAATCAAGGGTGCCCCCAAATGAGGAGAATTTTACATGGGATACATATGTGTATAAGTTGTAATTTACCCAATGACTACTAGACAGCAAAGAAATAGAGAAAGCTTAAGACTTTACTTCTGTCTAGTGGTCATCTGGAACCCAAATATAGTGGCTGGTCACTGCATGATACAACACAGCCACCAGGAAGTCCTGTCTTTCCTGCTGAAATAACAGATAGTGGGGACATAGAAACACTCTGTATGTAGTGGCTTTTTTGCCAATCAAAAATAGATGCACGTTTAACTATACTGGAAACCAGAAGCATCAAGGGCTTGGTTACACAGCTTAGGTGACTGAACCTTTTATAGGCATGCAATATAAGCCTGTAAAAAAACATAAAATATCAATAGAAGTAAGTATTTGTAGCTCAGGGGTCCTTGGTGAACTGATGACAATGGAAATTGCCTAATTTTCCAGAAAACAAAACAAAACAAAAACAAAACACAATACTGTAATCAAAGTAATATAAACTGATGTGAAGTTATATATCTAATTTCCTAGGAAATTATTCTTCCCTGCTCTACAGGTAAAGGAGCATGCAAATAAAACAATATTAGAGATTGTAATGCTAACATTATTTTTGTAGTACAATTGTTCTACGCCCTGCTAATCTCAAAAGTTAAAACTATTAATTGAGAAAGGTGCATTTGGTTTAGAAGAATGTTTCTTACATTAACTAACCTATTTTGAATGCCAGTTGCATCGTTTTTAACGCCAGAAAAAACAGCTCCAGTAATTATTCCCATGACAGTGATAATAGCTATCTAGGAAGAAAGGGTATTTCAAATGATCAATGTTAAAAGGAAACAGGGATGAAATGTTCTAACAAATTAATGAGCTTATGAAAAAATATACCTGTTTTCTTAGTTCTACAATTTAAATGATAAGACAAATATTCCATTCCAATGACCAGGAAAGGATAGGAAGAATAGGGATAGGAAACACCTTGCTTTTACAACTGGGAAAAATCTAATCAACCACTAAATGGAAACAAAGAGTTAAAGAAAACTCCCATTTTTTTCTACCCTAGATATGGTAGTCTTGGCTGAGGAGACAGGTATCTTACACTATACTAACCAATGGTACATATCTCTTAGCCATAAGTCATTGATTAAGTTACATTTGATTGGATTCCTATAACCCACTATTCCACAATCAAAGCATATTTTGCATATGTGTAAATCCAACCTTATCCAAGTTTTGAAAACATACTAAGTGGTGGGTTGGGTTGGGTTGGGTTGGGTTGGGTTGGGTTAAGTTAGGTTGAGTTGAGTTGGATTGGTTTTGGCCTAATCAACAAATAATTTGATCTAGAGTCTTTAGCTTCCATAATTTTAATCAGTATAGCCATTAGTTAAGAATTCCCGTCTGGGAACTCTATGGACTTCCAATGTCACTGTACAGCAGCAGTTTAGGGTAAAGGGCATTAAAAATAAAGTAAACTATGCTTGAATGTGTAACTCTAATGTCTACTCAGAATTACCATTTGGTTAATGGGGACTACTCTTACATAAGTATGCCTAGGATTGTGGCACCAATTATCATAATCAAATTGACAGATAGCTAGGATTTTTATTTTGAAGAATAAGCACACATAATTAAAATCTCAGCTAAGGTGATGGCAACAGGCTGTTCTGAAGTGTTGAACAGGAAGGATTGCCTCAATCAACATGACAGGAAGCTCTTAAATGTGGTTCTGGGGCTCAAGAGAGCTGCCGAAAAATCCAAATGCCAGCATTTATTCTACCATTAAACAATTGGAGTGGGAAACAAGGATCATAGCTAGACCCATTTAAGAGGATTAACAAAAGGGATTAATTCCATGAAATGTAAGGGCTTTTGGAAGAATGCCTTCAAAAATCCATCTATAATGAGGTTATGGAGATAGAAATGATTGTGAGAAAAAAGTCAGAGCTCTTAGCTGAGGGAAAAATTGTAAGCTCCTAAAATCATAATTCCTGTCACAAGGTCAAATTTTTACAAAGCAATTTATAAGATCCGCATAAGACTTGCATACACATAACAAAACTTTTTAACTCCATGGCCTCTTTGCGTAGAAAAATTAATAATTACTATTATTACATTAGCTATGATGTATTAATGCTCGAAGGTGGTTTCATTATTCAGAAGATGACTAGAGAAGGAAGCCATAATTCCCAGACTTCTTCAGCATTTATAATTACTCTAGTGGGATAATGAAATGTCTACAAGCAAGCAACCAAGCCCAGGGAGCACTAAGGATTGTAAGGGCTCCATTTGTAAATAGGCCTAAAAATGCAGTAATTCTAGATCTGCCACAGATTAGCTATTTCAAAAAACACTTAAATGATATATACAGTTTATTTCATAATATATCAAGAAGGAGGAGGACACTTTGTTTACCTGGGCTGTGGAATTTTGTGGATTGCCTATCAAATTTTTAAATGTGCGCCTGGACAGCCACTTGAGTTGATGAAGAAAAGGAGTGGAATATGGAAGTCCTTTAATCATTGTTCCCAGTCTTTTCTGCTCCTTAGACATTACATCCAGTTCTTCAAGCATTTTTTTGTAGAAATTGCATTTGGAAAACTGTACTGCTAATGTTAGAGCAATGGTCTCCTGTTCTCTCTCAGTTGCCTCAAGAACTGTTTGAGTGACAGTGAAAAGCCAAATTAGTGCATGTTCTGCCCTACGCCCTGGATGGGCATAAAGCAGACAGAGCAACTCCACAAAGCATCTATACAAAGTCTTTTTTATTGGTTCATCAGGCATCCTGTCAACTCACAGTTATGACGAGGTNAACTCCACAAAGCATCTATACAAAGTCTTTTTTATTGGTTCATCAGGCATCCTGTCAACTCACAGTTATGACGAGGTTCTTCTTAATGTCCAATCCTTCGTATATCTGAATCGTGGTGTAGAAAGATATTAAATTCTCATACCTATGATTATGAATGAGCTGAAGATTGTAGTGACCGCATGGTAGAAGATTCAGGCTAAAATGAGGAAGCTTCCCTCAACCCAACAAGGGTCAATTTAATGACCAATCAGGGTTACAGATGTGACCACATGTCATGGACTACATTTCCCAGGATACCTTAACTACAATTACCATGATGCATTCCCTTAAGGGGACANATTAACTCTAGACTGGCTGGACAGCATAGTGCATTCAAATATAATGAGAGATACATACAGGTCAGTTGATCCATAGCTTATGTTCTAGGTCATATCTGTGCTTTGCAAACAGCAGCTTTTCCACTGGTGAGCAGCCGCTCAGCTGCACCATGATTCCAGATTCATGTGATTTTGCAGTTTTGCATTGGTTTTCAAATAGCCCTGTTTGATTCTTTAAAAAGCCTATCAAACTGTTTGATTCTTAAAACAGCCTATCAGGGAAGGCAGCAAAAGACATGCCTTGTGTGTTTTCAGACACATTTTCTTCAGTATCCAAGTCAGTCTCTCCTCAGACTAGAATTACAAATAGGTCTCTGTATGTGTGTGTCTCTGTACAGTACTGCATATCTGTGTGGGTATGTACATACATACATACATGTTCAAACTCTCTAGAATGTTATTTTTTTATTGAAAGACTTGTGTTTTTCAAACTTGGCAATTTTAAGATATATGGACTCTCAGAATATA
Organism: Ophiophagus hannah; assembly: GCA_000516915.1. NCBI lineage: Eukaryota > Metazoa > Chordata > Lepidosauria > Squamata > Elapidae > Ophiophagus > Ophiophagus hannah. The sequence continues at coordinate 63,476 of AZIM01001935.1, read as the reverse complement.
TGGACTCTCAGAAGTCCCCAGTCAGCATGAAGTCCACACATCTTAAAATTCCAAAGTTTGAAAAACACTGAAATAAATGATAGGAATGCAAAATAATTTAAACAACAATTGGAGGATAATGAGGAATGAATCAATCGATCGATCGATTGATCAGTGTGTGTGTCTGTGTGTGTGTACAGGTAGACCTTGATGTACAATTGTAATTGAACCTGAAATTACAGTCATAAGTCAAGCCAGTTAAACAAGTCATCACACAACTGACCTGATTTTATCACTTATTTTGCAGTGGTCATTAAGCGAACATGGTGGTCGCAAACGAAACCTATTGACTGCAATGGGTGCTTTTTGCTGGAAACCAGAAGTAAATGCCAGTTTCTGGCAACAAAGCAAAAAATATTGTGAATTATAGTCACATGACTATGGCTTGCTACAAATAGCCATCATTGCAGACTAGTTGCCAAGCATCCAAAATGCAATCATGTGACTGTGGGAGAGGGTGAACTGGCCGGGCCCTCAGAACTTCCAATCCACATTGTAAGTACCTTTGGGGGGCATCCGTCATAATTTCAAATGGTTGCTAAGCAGCCAGTCATTAAGCAAGGATTGCTTGCATCCTTACAAATGAATTTTATCAATACATTTTATTTAGAATGCCTTCATTCCTTCCTTGCCTTGCATCACCGTGCTGGGGTTAGGGTTAGCCCACACCATTCTCTTTTATTTTGGAGCTGGAGTATAGGAAAGAAAGAAGGCTCCTTGGAGCAGAATCTCCCTCCCACCTCCCATTGAGAGGGCTAATGAGTTAATTCCTTTTTCTGGAACAACCACCAACCTCCCCCCCTCCCCCCCCCCGGTGTCNNNAATTAATTCCTTTTTCTCGACAACCCACCAACCCCCCCCCCTCCCCCCCCCCGGTGTCAGGGGCTCAGGGACAATGCACAGATGCCCCGATTTTTTCCACAGAATATCTGAAAAAGTTGGTCATTTATACCTGCACTGTGAATTGCCATTTTACTTGTTGCAACTGCCGAGGAATCCCCATTAATGATATCCAGAAAAAAATCAGCCGGGTTGTTATACGGTTCGCACACAAAACCTGTAAGGAATATTTTTTTAAAAAATGTTACCACAGCAGTCTTAATGAAAACTCGTAAAGCAATTACAACTCGGAGTGTTTTTTTAGTTACATCCCATTTGGCTACTTCATCATAGCCAAAAAGGGTACTGACAAATCAATTTTTTAAAAAATTACACATTACAAACCATAATTTTCTTACTGACATAATTGTTTTCAGAGATATCAGAGTTTTAGTATATTTAGATCCTAATATTGCCCATCCAACCAAAGGAGCTATATAGGTGGTCCCCCAGTTATGACTGCAATTGAGCGCAAAATTTCTGTTGCTAACTGAAACATTTGTTAACTGAATTTTGCCTCATTTTACGACCTTTCTTGCAGCAGTTGTTAAGCAAATTGTTGTTGATAAGATGATTGTTAAATGAATCTGGTTTCCACACTGACTTTGTTTGTCAGAAGGTTGCAAAATGTAATCACATGACCTTGGGACACTGCATAAATATGAGTCGGTTGCCAACTGCCTGAATTCTGATCATGTGACTAGGGGGATACTACAAGGGTCGTAAGTGTGGAAAACGGTAATAAGTCACTTTTTTCCAGTGTTGTTGCAACTTTGAACGGTCACTAAATGAACTGCTATAAATTGAGAACTAGCTGTATATCTATATTCTTAAATTGCCCAAATAGGAAAATTATCTCCAATTATTTGCTTCTTGATATGTAAGCATGTGAGAGAGGGGTGGTCTAGAAATACGAAATATAAATAAATACAATCCAATAAATAATAAAATAAATAAATGATAATGTAACTCCAGATTCAGAAAAGCAAATCCTCCCTCTCTCATTAATTGGCAACTGTTTATTTATTTTCCAGATATGTAAACAGGAAAACATCTCCGAATAGAAATAGAAATAGAAATCTAGATATAATATTCATTTTGAGAGCACTGACTGACCTTTCTCCAGACAGTGAGGTTTAATATATCTGGAATATATTAAACCTAGGCCAGAAGGCTGTACCAGAGGCCAGTTGTTTGCCAGGCCCTAACAGTTTTTTTCTATTCTACATGAACTGTTTGTTGAGTTGCTCTGGGCTTTCTGAGGTCCTTTTTCAGGTAGTAAAAGATTGCTGTTTGTGAAACTGTGTTTAGTACCACAAGGAGGCAGAGGAGTTAAGGATTTATTTTGAATTTCCTCTGCAGGGATTGCTAACCCCAACCAAAAGGCAACTTTTCATTCAATAATTCAACCATGCAACAAAGTAATTTATGACCACTAGACTCCAAAATTATTTAACTTCAACAAATCTTATTATCCAAAATTAGTATGTCCTAAAAATAGGCATACTCTTGTTATCTAATGAATTAATTAAAAGTCATGTACATTTCATTAATATTTAGATAAGATATTTAGATAGGATTTAGATATTTGAGAATAATCGGTTTCCATTTTAATGCATGATCTACGTCTAGAGTAGTGTATTTTGGGGTGGGGTTTTTTTTGCATTTAAACATTCATTCATTCATTCAGAAAAGGGATCTGCACGTTTTATCAGACTCTCAAGGGGGCCATGGCACAAACAGACTAGGAATCCCTGCTCCAAGAGATTTTTAATCTCAGATTATTTCCTTCTGCTTTCGTTCCCAGACACAAATATATGAACCATTTTTTTATTTTATGTTTTCTTACAACTTATTTCATCCAATTTATAAGCTATCCCTATGTCTATCACAACTCTAGCCAGTTTAAAAGTAGAAGGGTTAGCATTAAAACAGCAGTTGAAAAAGTTAAATATATATATATACAATAGTGAGATTTGCAAATTTCCATTCTGGGGAGAAGACTGTTATGAAAACAATCAGAACATCAAGGAGCTACATTAAGCCAACCTTCCCCATCTTACCTACCTACATACCTACCACACACACTCACACATAGCCACAAACACCACCCCCCATCCAAACCTGCTGAAAAAACAAGAATACGAGAATAAAAATACAATGGTAGGCACATTAGTGCATTTATGCAAAGCTCAGTTTTCTTAGATTTCCCTCCAGATCGAACATAGATATTTTATTTATTTATGTATTGGAATTTGTCAAACAAGAACGAGAACGAGAATAAGAGAATAAAATACAATGCTAGGGATGATAGGCACGTTAGTGCACTTATGCACGACCCCTCTACTGACCACTTAAGTATGACAGATAACTCGGAGCCACGCTTTGCTTACCTCTGCAATGTATTTCCTTAAATAAATCTTTTTTCTCTCATCATTGCTCAAGATATATCTCTTGCTGTCCAAAATATTCACAGGCACATCCATAATTTGTACCTGTAACAGGTCCCAAGTGATGGGAATACATTGCCTTGTGTTCAGATCCACGTTCTCTGCTTTTAGGAAAGATCAAATTCTTCCTTTTCAGTCAGGCCTTTTTCACTTTGAGTTTGTACTCCACTGATTTTAACTGTTTTTTTTTTTAATTACAATGATACCTTTTCCATGTTTTACTGGAACGTTAACTCCCCAAATTGAAAGGCAGAGGGCTAATGAAATTGGATAAGAATGGGAGCACCCCATAAAAACTTACCAAGACTTTTGAAATAGGGAAGCGCGTTGTCAGCTGGCCCGTGATACAATAGCCTTCCAGCAGCAAGTAATGTCAGGCTGTCAAACAACTTGAAAATAGAGTACCGGGGCTGATGGATTGAAAAAATGATTGTCTTTCCTTGCAGTGACATCCTGGGTGCAACACAGGGAAGACCATTACCTGATGTAAGAACTCTTTGCTTTTAATTGCTCTGCATCAAAGTACAATACATACAGCTTGAAATGAGAAAATGGATCAGTCTTGAATGAAGCTACCACAGTCAAACATTCCTGAGGGTCCTATAGCCTTACCCCTGCTCAGCTAAAACCAACTGTTTTAGCCCAGTTTTAGCCCAGTTCTGTCTTAGCATTAGCCAATCAGTCAATCAGAATAGAGCTGGAAGGGATTTTTGAAGTCTTCTAGTTCAATCTCCTACTCAATACTATAGTATTTCAGACAAGTGACTGTCCAGTCTC
>AZIM01001934.1:88470-104450 GCA_000516915.1 Ophiophagus hannah | reverse complement strand
CAAAGTGTGTGCACGCTTGCAAAGTGCGCCCACCAAGCCACACCCACTGAACTGGTGGCAAAAATATTTCAATCCCACCTCTGCTTTACACTACAATAAATGATTGGCAGGCTATGTTCAGATTATTTCTTTATGATGTTCACCTTCCTTTGATGAATTCAAGGCACTACTGTATGCACTGTTCTCTCCCACTCTTAATTTTATTGTCACAACAACACTAATGTAGGTGTTGAATCTCAGAGGATAGTGACTGTCCAAAAGTCACTCAATAAGCTTCTTGGCTGGATAGTAATTTGAACCGAGTCTCCATATATATATATATATTCTGTTCTTTGCTTCAAGGTCTAAATGTCTAAATAAGATGGAGGAACTGAAGGAACAATGTGAAGAAAAGCTAAAAGCATCACCAGAAGATAGCAAGGTACAACAAGAAAAGAAAAAAGAACTTGCTTCAAAAATATCAGGAAAAAACCAAGTAAGATTGTAATGCTTTTTGTAATGATTTATAGTTTTATACAAACTGAATGATCTCATTATTCAGAACAATATAGTAGGGTCAAACCCAATAAATCCCAATCTCCCTGGCAGGACAGTGTGGCTCTGGGTTATTTGGTCCATGGATAATTGCCATCTTTGTTCTTGGATGGAGTCATACTGCCCCATACAGACCTGGTGTGTAATCTTGAGGTACTCCTAGACTCATGACTCCTGTTCAAGGACAAGGTGGCGGTTGTGGCCTGGAGGATCTTTGTACAATTATAGGTTATAGGTCAGCTATGGCCTTTCAGGGCAAGGTGTGTTATGGGTCTCCTCTCTTAAGGAAGCCCATCTTGTGGGATGACGAAGGGCTTCTCTGTAGTGTGTCCCTTCTTGAGAAACACTGTCTCTGCTGACATGAGATTGACCCCCACCTTGACACTCTTTTGAAAGATCCTGAAGACATGGTTTTGCCAGGAGCCTGAGGACCCCCATCGGTTTGATTGCTGGGGGGGGGGACTTATTGTGTTTTGTATTGGGGTTTTATTTCTGTAAGCTGTTCAGTCACCATGAGTGAGTTGGGTAATCATGTAAACTTTCTAAATAAATTAATGAAAGGCCACACTACTTAGATCCGCCTATATACTACACTGTCCTGGGTTTTGGGGAAGATGTATATGAAGGTCAACATCAGGCAAAGAACTGGCAGTTGTGACTTCACATTGTTGTGAATAGATTGTAATACATAGCCCCAGTGAAGTGGTTGTTAGGGTTTGCATGCTTTGACAAAGAAGAGAACTATGTCAGAGGTTCAACTAAACTGGAGGGTAAGGTCCCATCAGAGTAAGTAGCCAAACAAAGTGTCTTTCCCATAAACAGTATGGTGAGTAACTTACAGAAACCTGTACTGGATCAGTCTTTGTCCAGGTGAACAAAGTGACGTGCTACATATTGGAGTTCCTGGATATCTGGTAACAAGTGGCTATAGGACTCAAGATTTTTGGCTGGGCAATAAGAACCAGCAGCTTCAGGACTATTGGAAGAAAAATTTCTTACTCATCACAAATTTAAAAAAACTGAAAATAAAGAATGATTTGAATTACAAAGTAAGTCCAATGAGAAAAGATATCTGAAAAGAGAGCACCAATTGTAGAAAGAACAACATCCAAAATCTGAAACAACAGAGGCTAGCAAATCCATATTGATTTATAGTACAAAATAAAATATTCACAAAAGTAGAAGTAAAAGAACTGCAAATGGCTATCCAGACCAAGGAAACTGAAGCATTGCCAGAAGTAGCTCAGACAGCAGAGATGAACCAGGGAGAGTTTGGAGTAAGGAAACTATGAATACCTGGGTATCCTTCAAGTTGACAACACTAAGCAGGCTGAAGTCAAGAAAAAGGTTAGAAAAGAACACAACATGAGAGTGAAGAAGATCTTAAGTTCAGTGGCAGAAGTCCTATCAAGGCAGTTAATATCTGGGCAATTTCTGTCATTAGAAAAACAACAGGAATAGTGCACCGGACTCAAGCAGAACTAAAAACACTGGATAGGAAGACTAAAAAACCAATGACAATGAATCATACCTTTAAGTTAAAATAAAACAAGTACAAATTTAAAATTACATAGAAGCATCCATTCTGAGGAGAAAGGGAAATTCACAAAAAAGATTGATGCAGAAGTGGGCCTGGACCAACCCATGAGGAAAGTGACAAATTTTAATGTTCTTTTAAGGATAGTAGATTGAGATTATACAGAACTAAGGGGAATGTTAGTCCAGAGAGCAGGTGCCATAAGAGTGAAGGTATGCCAACTGTGTCAGATATTATTGGACAATTGGAATTGGTATTGCATGCTGTATGAGATAGAGCTTTATTGATAACAACCAGCACCTGGAATTGCACCTAGAAACCAATGCAAATATCTTGAGGTGTACCCACTGTGTTCTAGATATGCTGTTCTAAAATATCGGTATAATTGTCTTTAGGGGAAAATTATTGAAAACATTAGGGGTTTCTACATGAACACTTCCAGCACTTACTTTCCAACTCTTGGAATTTCTTTAGTTTTTAACATATTGATCTCCCTTTTCTTCTAAATTCTGCATATGTACAATTTGGACGTAATTTTGTGATGAGGTATGCTCTTAAATATATTCTGAATATATTCACACAATTGTGTAGGTAAACTGAACTATATATTAACCTAGCACTATATTCTGCTAAAGAATTCCACATCCGCTTTCCTAACCTTATGTCCTTCAGGTGTATTAAACTATACCTCCCAGGAAGGCTAATCAGAAAAAAATATAGTTCAGAAATTCTGCAGGATAAAATTTTGGGACAGACTACTCTGCAATGTTTTTCAGGTATGAAACAAAACAAACAGAAAAATATTGTATTTTGTTTTTTAAAAGGCCAATATACAGATGCAGAATTTTGAACAGACAGAGATTGATCATCATGATCTGACAAACCAGGAAAATGAACTTCAAGAAAAAAATATGTCTAATGAGTCTATGAAATTAGATTCAAAACCAATGTCTGTACTAAACAAAGAAGAATTGAATCATCATATAGAAAAAGGTAAAAATATAGCAGTTAACAATGATATCATTTTGATTTTTCATTAAGATTTTATGTGGAATGTGGATGAATGTGGCTCATAAATTTTGTTTTACTGTCATGGCCTGTCTTCCATACATGCAGTTGAATAAGTCATTTAAATATTTAAGTGAATGTGAATATGAATGCCATATCCAGGACACTGAAACATTTTCAGTCTGCAGAATTTATTTCTGGAATAGGCCAAACTGCTCCCAGAAGTGTATGAGCTGGAGAATATTATAGAGATCTCTTGTTCCACTTGGTTGCTGAATTTTGCATACTACTCACATGTGTATATGTGCACTACTAAAGGTCATACTTCAAAGAAGGGTAATTGCAAGAGTACCACTTTCCTTTCAATTCACAGTCTAAGTAATTCAGGAAAAACCCTTCATCAACTTTTGGACAAATGGCATGTTTCTTCTGGCAACTTTCAAATACAAACCTTCTTCCAGATAAGATTCCCTAATAGAGTTCTATACCTTAATTTCCCCATGATTTGAGAAAGGGAGAATTTTCAAGGTCAATGTTGAAATAATCAACCAAGTAGAAAACAATATCCTGATCAAGGAATTATCAAGGTGAAAATTTCACCCTCACCAACACTGGCAGAGTGAAAGGAGACCTTGACTTATAACTGATCACTCATTGAATATTTGAAGTTACAAAGGACCTCCCAAAAGGTACTTACGACCCAGGCTTGAAGTTATGTCCACTGTAGCATCCTGTAGTTGATCACTGTTACGATCAGCTGCAAAAACATTGCAGTATGTCCCTTTGCCTATTTCCCCCCTCTTCCTGGTCTGCCAGGTCGGTCCCCCAGACACTGCACCTGCTTTGCCACTCCAATTCCACACGCTCCCCCCCCATCCCATCCCCTCCCCAATTGCTCACCTTTCAAAAAATCATAGCTCAGGAGATTGGGAAGGGAAGGATAGACTACTCTGCTGTGAGGCCACATGGCACAATCCCACAATGGCCTCTTTTCTGAACAAAAAATAATGCTGGCGAACTCTCAGTTTTCCTCTCCTTACTAGTCTTAGGTCTGCAAGGCTAATGCTGGTAGAGGTATGGGTAGTGATATAGAGAAAAAAAATCCTTGTGATTTTCTTTTTCTCACTAAAGGTAGCTTTAGAGCCACTAAGCTAATGCTGGACCCCCAGGGTCTCCCCCACCTGAGGCCACCCCATGCTCCACTAAATGACTTACGTGTTTGGTTAACAAATGCATTGCAGAGAGCAGCGATGAAGTAATCATTCAGTGAGGCAGTTCACTTAGTGGCCATCCCAAATGCTGACTGTAATGGGTAGGCTCCATTATGGTTGTAACCTGAGGGCTATCTGTATATGAACAAGGAGCAAACCCCAGAGTCACTAGCACTGATAATGTTATCTAGTCAGGCAATGAAATGTCTTCAAGCAAACATTCACTCACAGAGGACACCAAGGACTCCCCAGCTCAACCCAGAGCAACATATATCTTTTATATTGGAACCTTAAAGAGAGACTTATAGTGATCTCCAAAAGTGGAGCTGCATATTGAATGATTTGCCTCATTAGCTTTTTTTAAGTTTAAAGCTTCCAAATCAACTCCCAAGAACTGGAAGAATTTTAGATTTTTTTGCTCTGAACTTCCCATTCTGTGATTCAAATACAGGGGAAAAATATCATTCATATTAACTTTTGAATTATTTAAAGCTGATTTGCTTTAAAAACGTTTCTTCTGTTTATGTAAGGAACCAGTGACGTTCCTAAGGAAGAGTCCAGGAAAGAGGAGATTCTTCTCAATCAAGGCCATCTACAAATACCTTCTGTTTATAGCATTGATCATAGAGCACTTCCTCCGGAACCAGAACCAGAACCAGAGCTGAGTCACCATGAGCAAATCAGAAATGTACTTGGAGAAGTTTCAGTAGAAAGCCAGACTGGCAAATTCTCAGAACTCCTAGGCCACCAAAACATCAAACCAGCAAACGAAGTTGAAGAAATTGAACGAGAGGAACTCTTAAATGATGACTTACAGCAGGATAACCAGGAAACTAATCAAAATGGTTAGTATAAAGATTGCTTTCTCTGTTTGTATCAGGGTTGCAGTATTTGAGGAAGTGGAATAATTGATTTAATGTTTATAGAATTGTTATTATAGATCAAACTTGATTTGATTGAGGGCTGCATCAGGGTTGTGTTTGACCTCGGGGGGCTGNNGGGGCCTGGCCAGGGGACCTGGCCAGCATGAAGTCACTTGTGTCAGGGGGCGCCTGTGGTGGCCCGAGCGCTCTGCCAGTGAAAACAGCCTCCCAAACTACATTTTCAGTTGGGACGGCTTCCTGCAACCCTCTGCCAACGAAAATGGAGCTTGGGAGGGCCACGTGCAGCCTCCATGAACTCCGTTTTTGCTGGCAGAGGCACCACAGGCTGGTCCTTCATTGTTTCCAGGGCAGCCCCCCGGGCCAGTTCTAAGCACCCTGTGGGCCGGATCCAGCCCCCGGGCCTTGAGTTTGACACCTGTTATAGATGGCACTCAATGTAAAATTGTGTAATTTGATTTGTTACATGATCCAAAGAGAAACCAGAATGCATGGTTCCATTCTGCTTGATCAAACTGTTGTATGTCTGATTCTGGCTCAAGTGTGATGTAAATCCATCTATTGTAAGCATTTGGCAAATCATAGTTAAGTACAATATGGAAACACAAACTTGATTATGATTTCATGATTCATATGATTAATTACATTAGTCCATTTTTTTCTCTTAATATGTGTTATTGTGCAACAAAATTTGTTTTTGCAATAAAAATCAGAATACAGTTTTTCAGTTTGCATGAAGTTGCATGCATGAAGTTATTGTTTGATTTGTTTTCACAGGTGAACTTGAAATCAAAAGAGTGGGCCAGGATAATAAAGGGGCCGATTACAACTTAGATACAAATGAGGCAGAATCTGAAACAGATAAGCAGGCTGCTCTCATTGGCCAGCAAAATAGCTTCAATGGTAATTTTTTGTAATTTCCATGTTCTGGCATAGAAAATTTGCATTATAATTTGTTTCACTTTTAATTAATTTTAATTTAATTTTAAATCTTGCCTGGAAGAAAGGCTTTACAAATGAAAGTTTTCTACAACGTGGAATGTGAATGATTTCCCAAGTAAGAGTAATATGAGTAAAATAAAGATGACTTAATTACTCCAATTTAATTATTTTTCCTCCTTTTTTAGTTGAAAATCTTGAAGATCCCAAAATGGAAAATCGCTTATTTAAGCTCAAGGGACCCCAACAGCAGAAACTGTGAACAGCGATTTTAGTCTTCGACACTTGTTAAACTATTTAGGCAAGTCCATTCAAAACTTTCACAAAAATCAGGGGATTTAAACCAGTTCTGATTCCTCTCCAATCAGGAAGATTATCTGCAGACTTAATAGGGTGATTTTACATCTATCAAGTAGACTATTCCAGTGTTGCAGGGTGGAAATAAGCCCCTGAAAATATATGAAATCAACCTGTTACTCAGCTACCAGGTATAGTTTCCTTCTTGAATTATAACAGTACCACCTTAGATACCAATTATTTTGCTCTAAAAATTGAGAATATTGCACAGACTGCATTTTGAGAGCTACTGTTTGTCCTGCTTCTGTTCAGATCTCTTCCATCATTATTTATAAACCAAACTTAGAAAGTCAGTTTTTATACTTTTCTACCGAATCTTCCTTCAGAAAGAAAATATCCTAAGCAACTTATTAAATTCCTTTAAGTGCTTTGCTTTGAGGGGCCTGTCGAGTACAGTGGGATATGTCAAATAAATGTGCATACAAGTGAGTTACATATCTACATCTTTTTTTATTCAAATGCTTTTCTTTTTTGAATTGTAGAATGACTTTTGAGTATTAACCAAACGCAGGTGTAAAACAGGCCTTACACATTCTGGAATTCTAATACACTAAAATAGCGAGCTATGTACCTTAATTTGTACATGAAAAAAATGAACCCCTAATGTTTTGCTGCTTCATACCGTATCTTATTTGGTGTAAATAGAAGAACTGCAGTATCATTTAGGGCATGATGCCAATTTGCTGTCAACACTGATTATAGCACTTTAGCCCTGTTGAAGGGAACTAGAATAGAATAAGTGCAATACGATTATTTTGTATGACAAAGAGATTTACAGATTACTATAGTATTTTGTTAAATGCAAATACTGGGTTTATTTTGATTAAGTTCTTGATTATAAAATAAGTGGGTTTTCAAGAGTCTTATAATTTGGTTGTGAGGTTACTATCAATAAAATACTCCACTTTGGGAACAGTGTCCTGTAATATGTTTTGTTTCTTAGTGTTACTTGTTAATCTGTCAAAAATGTTAATTTTCACTGGCATAAACTTAATGTTACTTTTTCATAGATGTACTTGCATAGGTTAAGATGATCTCACTAAAGGCAATCCTTGGTATCAATAAAGGATATTTGTAGCTCAGGGTTGAAATAAGTGGTCCTTGGTGTGCTCTTTGAGCTTGGTTGTTTTTTGCAGATGTTTCATTACCCAAACTAAGTAACATCATCACTGCAAGGTAATCTGTGGGTTCGATGACCAAAGTTTTCATGGGTACTCGTTCTCAAAAGTGATTGTCACAGCATCTCCAAGGCAATGTGATTGCAATTTGGGCCTTTGGCACCTGGATCACAATTATGATGGCTGCAGCACACTGTGGTCACATGATCACAATTTGTGACTTTCCCTGCCAGCTTCCCACAGGTAAAATAAATGGAAAAGCTAGCAGGAATTCACAAGTTGCTCCCACTGCTTTTTCACCTGCCAGCACTCCATATAGCACCCATTTGTGGCACCTGCCCTTGGCATCCATCCAACCACTTGTAGGTCATGCTCACCAGCCTGCCCATGTCATGTTCATGTGAAGTCCTTGTTTAATGGCCTGCATGGTCCTGGAGTTACAATGGCAACTGAACTGCTGGGATTGCTAAGGGATGTGGCCATGTGATGGTTGCACTTTATAACCACATTGGTTAGTGATGGAAGTTCCAGTCACAATTGCTGTTGTAACCTAAGGATTACCTGCAGTTCAAATGTGTGAACAAACCCTCCCTTCTAAAATGTGTTTGCTTCAAGTTAGATACTACAATTAGCTGACTCATTAGAAAGTAATCCCAAGGCAGACTTGTTTTATACGGAAACTGATGTTTATATATATGATGGAAATAAAAAGTGTATGTACCCCTGTTAAAATGCCAGGTTTTTGAGATATTAAAAAAAATTAGAGCAAGAAAAATCAGTTCAGAATTTTTTTACCATCTAATATAACACATAAGCTGTACAATACAACTGAAAAAATTGAGAATCTTTGCCCATCCTTTCTTGCAAAAGCACTCTGAATCTGTCAGATTGGGAGAGTCTATCCTGTGCACAGTCCTTTTCAGGACTTCGTACAGATTTTTAATTGGATTCAGGTTCGGGCTTTGGCTAGGGCATTCCAAAATGTTGATCTTCTTCTGGTCAAGCCGTTATTTTGTTGATTTGGAGGTATGCTTGTGTGTCCTATTGAAAGATGAAATTCCTCAGTATTTTAGTAGCCTGAAGGTTTTGTGTCAAAATTGACTCATATTTAGAACTGTTCATAATTCCCACCATCTTGACTATAGCCCTAATTCAAGCAGCCCCAAAACATAATGCTGCTATCATGCTTCACTTTGTATATGGTGTACTTTAGATGATGCACAGTTGCGACAAATATATTTGTTGGAATTAAGGCCAAAAAGTTCAACCTTGTTCTCATCAGACCATAATACATTTCCCACATACTTTGGTGAGACCTGATGTAGCTTTTTGCAAAATGTAGCCGTGCGTGCGTGCGTGCGTGTAAGTTTTTTGTAGGAAAAAGCTTCCATCTTCTCACTCTACCACACAGCCCAGACATAAGAATATGGGAGACTGTTGTCACATGTTGTACATAACCAGTACTTGCCAGAACTTCCTGCAGCCCTTTAATGTTGCTGTAGGCCTCTTGGCAGCCTCTGGGCTCAGTTATCTTGTTTTTTCATTGATTTTGGAGGGACATCCAATTCTTGGTAATGTCACTGTTGTGCCATATTTTCTATCCTTCTGTTGACTGATACTTTCCAACAATGAAATCACTTTGGTGCTTTATAAGCTCTTTGCAGGTCATAGCTTTTGCTGTAAAAAGCAACTGAATAAATGTCAGGAAAAATCCTATTAAGAACAGCTAAACTTAATATGGCATTGAGCAGAGTCATCTTAATTGATGGCAGGTATGCATTATTATTTAATATCAGTCTGAATGCTATTGATTAATTCTGAACACAGCCACATCCCTACTTATAAAGGGTGTGTGCACTTATGCAATCATGTTATTGTATATTTTTTATTTCCTCCTTATTTGTTTTTCAATTAAATTGTACAATTTATACGTTATATTAAAAGAGGGGGGAAAAGTGATTTTTCTTGCTCTGATTTTTTTTACATCTCCAAAGTGTACTTTTTATATTCACTCTACCTTTCTCTGCAATGGAGCCTAACAAAAGGGCCCCTTTGCAGAAATGTTAGAAAACAATGAAAACTAATCTAAATGTAGATACTAACTACTAGCAAGAGCGACAAACAATCAAAATACAAAAAGTAAAGAGTAGAAACTGTCTAGTGTTTCTCGAGGATATATAATCTATCCAGGACTAGAACATGAAAAAAAACCCAGATACTTCTTTTTGAAGTTTTTTTTTGTCCAGTAGTATGATGATCAGAAGTAACAGCTAGCCAAGCTCAATGAGTGGAACTTTAATATTTGATCAGAGGCAAATAGACAGAAGGACCAATGAATTTGTTTTGTTTACAAATGAATTCTTATGCATATCAAAACAAAACAGTTTCTTTTATTGCACTGTATTTTCAGCATGTTATGAAATGTTCCAACACCATTCATGACTTATAAACATACAATAAAATAAAAAACAAAAACTGTTTCAACAATGTACTTATCAAATCAGCTCCAGCAGAAGAACATTATACAAACCATTTTAAAACAGCAGTTATTCCAGCTGTTTAGGAGGACTGAATGAAATTGCTCCTGATATGAGTACTTTTGACCAAGAGTTTTCTGTCCTTTTTCAGCACAGCATAAAGGAGATTCTCTGAGCAAATTATAATTTACCTGTTCTCCTAAACAAGTTTCACTACTGGGAAATATCTATGAGGAGAAAAATCAAATTCTGGAGGAACCTGGAAAAATAAATATATATATATATATATTAGTCTTTAAAATAGCTTTTCAAGAATTTTGTCATTCCAAGTGGATTTTTAAAATATCAAGTATACCAGAAAAATCCCAAAGGGGTAGGTGAGAGGGAAAGATGGACATATGAAATTTAAAGAAAATTCAGTGAAGCTGCTTCTGAATAAACATATACTCTTCACATATTCTTTGTAATTGTAGAAATTATTCCATTAATGTAATTTTAGATCATCACATGTAACTGAGTACCTCAATCAGACATGAATTTGCAGCGCTGATATCTTTGCAATGGGTACTTTAGTATTATATAGTACAAGTCATGCAAGAGCGGCCCATGGGCCAAATGCATCATGCGCAGGCCATGCCCATCCCAGGTCTCATGGGAAAAATGTCTTGAAACATCATGTGATGGCAATGTGACACCGCGAGTTTGACACATGTGACCCACACTATATACACCCCAAATTTGTTTCTGGCCAGGCCCCAAACCTCCATTACAGTTGTCCTAAAGGTGCTTTTTCAATAGGCAGCTGGACTTTCTGGGTTTTTCTTTGAAAACGTTTTGCTTCTCATCCAAGAAGCTTCTTTAGCTCTCAATAAGAAGCGAAATGTCTTCAAAAAAAAAAAAAAGAACCAGAATCTGCAGTTACTTCTTGAAAAAGCACCTTTGGGACAACTATGACTTGGATGACTGAGAATCTCCATTACAGATGTTTCAGATTTCTGCTGGATACAGTTCAATATGACTGCCCCCATTTGACAAACTTCAGTTTGTTTCCCATGGCAACTGCTTTAATTTAACTGCAATTTGCTTACTTTAGAATCCTTTTTGTGACCTCCTGCCAGCAGCTTCATAACCACAATATTGGGCTTGGCAACTTTAAGAATTCGGTTGACCTAGACAGAGATAGTCAAGTTTCATACTATGTGTGCGTAGTTAAAATAACAGTTGCAGTGAAGACTTAATAATACTCCTTGCAATTTTATATTTATATCTCTATAATGGCTTATTTATTAACCCAGTTGTATGTTAACAAATGCACTTTACAAACGTATTGTTCTAATGTATAAGTAATAAGCACAGTGACATGCTTTCCAAATATTGACAATATTCCAGGGTATATTGCAGCATTCTGGGGAAACAGGCAAAGTGCTGCTAGGCTCTTGTCAACATCTTTTAAAAGATGGACTTCTTTCCATATTCAGAGATATCAAATTCTCTGGTTCTTTTTAGTAAACCACAAAGTTACAAAAAGAGGATGCAGAGCAGATTTCTGGCTAGTTAACAGGAAAGAATACATAAAGCATAAACTCCATAATAACTAGAATTTCAAATCTGTAAAGCAGTTGTTTTATTTATAATGATTTCCCCGGCCATTTTTCTTTATTATGATTGATCTGAAACTAAATTACATTGTTAATACTGAATTGATTTTTCTTATTAATTAGTTTATAATTTTTTTTTAAATCTTGAATATACAGAAACTTCCCCTATGGAGTATCTAAAGAGACCCTGTAACATCAGCAATATCATTCTATAAACTGCTAGAATTAATATTAAATAGTATTTACAAACTTAATCCTTCTAAGACTTTTATTTGTGACTTAAGATAAAAACAACCATCTTTGATAGTTAAGATAACGTCCATCAGTAGGGACTTGATTTGTTAACCCAAAACTAATATAGAAAAAAAAAACTAAGGTTCCATTATAAAATATCAAGCAATTAAGTCTCCAAAAACTTCAGATATTTAAGGACAATAGCACATTTAACACAAAGAGTTTATGCTTGCAGAGATATGTAGACAATCTGCATTTACCTCCCTTCAGTGCTTAATATCATAAGCAAGTTTCAATTTATTCTCTCTGTCCTATAGTTATGTTTACCTCATGATCTGGGTTAGAGATATTCTCCAGTATCATTTTAGCTTGCTGGAAGTGTTTGCTAGCAGCCATGTAGAGATCAGAAGACTGAGGCGGAGGAGTGTATTTGTTTAGATCAGACATTTCCTAAACATTAAATAATAAATGTCATTTAAAATTGAAACAATAGTTGTGGTTTGATGAAAAGAAACAGCATACAGAAGAACTATTTTAATTATTAGTTCATGTATAATTTTATAACTTGGTAATGGTTTCTTCACTTCTGGTACTGTAAAGACTAACAAATTATATTTTTTCAACATCAGTAACTTGGCATGTGAAATACTATTTCATATTTTAAAGGCAGGCTTGCGATGTGACTTGATGTAAACTACTGTTTCTTGCCTTTATTCCAAGGAAAAGAAATATATACCACCAAGAACAATTGCTTGCGAGGATGAAAATATTAACAAGAATTGTGACAGATTAAGTTTTTTAAAAAAAATTAAAGTAAAGCATGTAAATAACATGGATTTAATGATTCACCTTGAATTGTAAATAGTGCACAGGTGGTGGTGTGATGACACTGTTGAATGGGGCAAACCGATGTTCATATCGAACTTGTTCACTATCAAGTTCAAATTTTGGCTTCCTCACTTTACCATCCATGTCAAAAGCAATCATAGTCTTCAGGAAAATGTAAAGTAAAAGCAGCTTGTTACAACAGCAGCAATGAAAATGTTAATGTATATACACATACTAGTTAGAAATACTTGGAAAAATGGTCTGTATTTCTGATTACAACTGTATATGACTCTTGACATTCCACCCTAGTAATTATCTCATGAAATATGACACATAACTGTATCACTGGAACTAAATGGAACTAGCTCTTTCAACAGAAATTCATACTACCAACACATGACTCTACTACTGAAATGTACGAATAAACTGTAGATCAGAAGTGTCAAACTCAAGGCCCATGGGCTGGATCTGGCCAGCGGGGCCAGCCTGGAAATATCAAAGGACCNAACCACGCGTGGCCCCCAGCCCCCCTGTGCCTTGTTTTCGCACTCCATGGCCTCCTGCAGCACACTGCCAGCTGAAAATGGGCCATGGGGGCCTCGCAAAATCCAGTTTGACACCCCTGCTGTAGATGGTCCAAAGTGTGGTAGCCCAGCTGCTATTGGTTACAAGGAGGTTTAGTAATTTAACACCAATGCATTGCTTGTTGGATTAGTTACCAAAAATTGCCAGGTCCAACTCAAAGTTCTTATGCTAAAGTCCTAGATCAGAGGTGTGCAACGTTGGCAATTTTAAGACTTGTGGACTTCAACTCCTAGAATTCCCCAGCCAGTTTGGGTATACAAATGTGCCCTTTATTGACATGTAATTAAAAAAAACTTATTGAATTACATAAAGTGTAATACATCACCTTGTACATTCCAGCACACATATTTTGATAGGCTTGACTCATTGTAATTTCTCTGCTCAGAGGACGAGCTGTAAATTTTATGCATAGAAAAAGCATTATCATAAAACTTCTGAAATATTTTTTAAAACCTATATAATCTGAAAAAGTATACTTATTATTCTATAGAATTTGCAACGGTCCTACTACAGAACCTATACTGTGAGACACACATGCTAAACATTCTCTCAAAAAGGCCACTTTCTAATATACTGCTGAGTGACAAAAATAGAATGGGAAAATTTTTAGTTTACTCAGGTTTATGAACCATTTGAGTTGTAAACAATTAAAGCTATACAATTAGGGGGAGACCTACTTTTTTCTTCTGATGATAAAAGCAAGCTACATTGCTTGACAAATGAGTTATGAAATTCCTGATGCATCTAAAAAACTGGTGAAAAAATTAAGCCTATCTGGGAAAAACACTGGAAAAATTATTCAGTGGAAAATGCAATTAGTGGAAAAAAAAGTTCAAACTTCTAAACTTATTCAAGAACACAATAAGAAATTAAGATCATATTCCATTATTATTGTTGCTTAATTTATTTTACAATGTCTATGCTATGGGTATTATGTCATACTTGTTGTTTTATGTATTATGTCATATTGTTGATTACTATAAGGCTATTTTTAACTGACAGATTGGTTAGCGCAAGAAGAAATCTAATACTGCAAAATAAACTTAGCTCATAAACATGGTTTTTTTTTTTTAATATTGGTTCTTCTAGTGCTCCAACACGAAATAGTCAAATAAAGAATGAGGTTGGAGATAATGAAACTGTTTATTTGGAAGAATGTATATAATTTAGATTTTGATGGCTCCATGTGGTTGAACATTCAAAAGGCAACCGTAAGTTCAGATGTCATAAAAGAAGCCTCAAGCAAAACAATAAAGCGTTCGCAAGACCTGTCTTAAAAATATACCTTTTTTCTTTTTCTTCGTTTTTTTATTACTCCGACCTTTCTGTTGCTCTTCCATTATTCTTTCTTCAGCCATCTGAGAACTATCAGCACGACTGAGTGTTGACATTAGCCATGCATACAGAAATTCAGAAAGGTACCTAATGTAGAAAGAGTACTTAATTTAGGACATTTACTAATGTTTGATTATTTGTTCATTTATTAGTCAAATTTATATAGATGCCCATCCTAAGAGAAGTGACTCTTGGCAATGTGCAGTTGTCAATAAAGAACACACACATTAAAATAGACATTTAAAGATAGAAAAATCAGCATTAAAATGGTGATAATGAAAACTATATATACAAACCCCAAATAGAGAAAGAAAAAGAGAAAGTATATTTATCTCAATAGTGGAACCATTTAAACAAGACCCCCAGCCCTGATGATATAACAAGGTCTTGAGGGACTTCTAGAACATCAAAAGGGATAGAACTAACCTAATGTTGAGGGGTGGAGTAGGGAGAATGTTGATAAGGTGGCCATCACAGAAGACAAGGCCTGCTATCTGGGACCCGCCAAATACGGGTCCCTGCAGATGGGACCCATATTTGTCAACATACGGTCTCTGTTGGATCTAATGGGCTGGGGTGATATAACTGGGGAAAGGCAGTCTCTCAGAAAGCTTTATATCACAAAGGGCTTTAAAGGCTAAAAGAAGCACCTTCAATCAGTTTGTTTTAATTTTATAACCAGTTTTAATTTAGATAAAACTTTAAGTAGGAAAAAAATGTAACATTTTGAGAAAATTGATTATTTTCAAATAAATTGATAACAAAAATTGTACTTAGTATTTCTAGACGTTATGATTTAAATGTATAGATCCTTTATTGAATCATATTATACACCAGCTATTATTAAATGAATTTATTTTCATCACTAAAACTGTCCTCTCTTTTTCCCCTCAAAGCATAAAGACAACTGAACAGCCCAAGACAACAAGCACTATCTTACTAAAATTAATACAGTCACACAGTAAAATTCTGGAGAAAGATTCCCTTTGACAACTTCTTTAGTTTATGATGAGACTAGCCCGAATTTTTCCCCTTATGCGCCATCACTCTCATAGCAATAGGTGCTAAGGGGAGAGAATACTTTCTTGCCATGAATATCCTCAAGAAAACCTATCACAAGAGTGACAAGCCTGTGATTAATTGAAATCGTCCAAATTTAATTTTCAAAATATGAAAAAATAATTAGAGACAACAAAGTTTATGACTAATGTCAATATATTAATAATCTAGGAAAAGATATTAACAGAGGGACAGCTGTAGGTGTACTATCGGAACTCTGCAAGCACTGATCAATATAAGAGCATATAAGTTTGCTGAACAAGAAGGGCATGACGAAGC
>AZIM01001934.1:17003-36937 GCA_000516915.1 Ophiophagus hannah | reverse complement strand
TTAAACTTGCCAAGTTTGAAGACCCTTCCTTGTCTTTGGAGGAAAGACTTCTTTCTGCTGAGAAAATTACCAAGCAAGGTCCCTGAAAACTCCAGGAGGCAAAGTCACAGCAGCCTTTGAGCAGAAGAGCTGTGGTGGGTGTTACATCTTTCCAACCCATGCTATTTCTGTTCCAACAGGTGTGCTGTGAAAACCCATCATAAAGAGGCTGAGAGCCAAGAGGGCAAATGCACATTTTGGGTTATTACTTTAACTCAATAGCCAGTGACAAGATTGGCAGTATGACTCCATGGTGGCCACTCAGCCAATATCTTTTTTCGGAAGGAGGAAGGAAGATATAGAAAATGATTGGAGTATAATTTGGAAGAGACCGAACTGGTTCTCTCCGCAGCTCTGCTGTTGGGCCTGCCCACCCGCCTGGGCTCCCATACTCATCTTTATCCTCTGCTTTTGAAGTGTAGCTGCTTTGCACAGCACAGAAAAGTGCCGAGTGGCAGCTGCTGAAGTGACCGGGAGAGTGCAGGCTTGCAGGAGGCAAGTTGGAACGCCTCTGCGCCTGCGCAAACTGCGCATTTGCCACGCAAGGTGTGTGCATGCGCACAAAGCGTGTCCACCAAGCCACACCCACCGAACTGGTGGTAAAAAAATCTTTGAACCCCACCACTCAATAAGCCGCCTGAGAAAGCCAAGGGAAATAATCAAAACCATAAAGTTAGAATATTTTGGACATGTGATGCAACACCTAGGAAAATGCGGCATACTTCCCTTCATCCTCCAAGGAAAGCCAGAAGATTCCAGGCAGAAGAAGAACATTGTGGCTTCAAAATCTAAGGGACAAAACTTAGCAGCACTTTTTTGTGTGGCTGCTGATAAAAATAGGATTGCCAACATCGAATGACAGATTGGAACAAGTAGAAGAAGCAAATAGCATTTAGACCAAGAGGACAATTAAGACACAAATGAAGGCAAATATACGTGTCCCAGGGTAATGTTGCAGGATCCAATCTGGGTCAGTCACCAGAAACAGAGGTTTTGTTTTGTTTTGGATCCTGCAAGAATTAAGACAGTTAACAAAAACGGGTATCAAATCTTGGCAACTTTAAGATCTGTGGACTTCAACTCCCAGATTCTGGGAGTTGAAGTCCACAAGCGTTAAAGTTGCCAAGGTGGGACACCCTTGGTATATAAAAGATAGAATCAATCTCACGTCTTGAGAATAAGATAAATTCCCCTGGATTGGAAATTTATCTCCTTTTACAGAGTAGTTTCCACTGAGCACACTAGGTGGCAGAAGATCCATTCAAAATACAGGATTCATTTCAAGTTTCTCTTTAAGATTGCCCAGAAAAAACACCCTCCCACCCAACACAACCAGTGACAGCTAGCACACACACAAAAAAACTCCACTTGGAATTAGGAAGTTTATTCACTAAAGCAACACTGAGGAAAGTCTTTACATACAGGCTTTTTAAATTATCTTTACAAGCAGATTCCAGTATACAGTACTTCTCTCTTTTTTTCTTTTTCTTTTTCCCCTTTAGGCAAAAGACTACATTGTTAAAGATTATTTTGCAGCTGGTACTGATTTAGTACAAAGACTAAGGCTGCAGTTAATCTTGATTAATCATGGTGCTTTTGAGAATCACACAGGCAGTGAGCAGCTTTACCACAGCAGTTGATCCACGTTAAACTTAGTTTCTGAAAGACCCAGCTCAACTTCTCTAACCATGATCACGTTTCAACAAAGGCACTACTCACTGACACGATAATCCCACAGAGGCTGAACCAGCCAAAGGCAAAGACAAGTTTAAATCTGGGGAGGTGGGGGTCTTCCAATGGGGTTACACTTCAGCTGGACCAGGTCCGTTGCATTTGGAGAACCGCTACTATCAGATAATGGGGAGACCAAATGGAATTGTCAGTCTGGTGCCAGGATGCTTCGGGTGGTAGCAGGATGGTCTACCAAAAGCAAAAATAATGCCAAAAAGAGAGGGAGGGGAATCAACCTTAGGATGCTTAATGCACCATCACACAAAAGGCTTCAGCCACGCAAAGGGTGGCAAGGAAAAGAAAACCTTAGGGGCCTCCAAACACAGCATTTGAGAACGAGAACTGACTTAGCAGTGTAGACGGTTTGCAACTCCCTATTACTGGATTCTTGAAATATGTAATGCTCCTTGTTTGCACAAGGCAGGTGGCATTTATTGCCAACTAATTTTAAAAAAAAATCAAATCAAGCCATTCTAAAGGCAAGCCTCAGTTTTGACAATCGTCTTAGGAATTTTCTCTTTTTGAGTTACAGCATGAAGAATGTGGAGGTTCAGAAAGAAGATGCTTAACAAGACAAAAAGCTTTGCAAGACCAGGTTGTGTAAGCATGCAAGCCACAGTTCCAGGAATACTTTGGGATAGTGAAGAGGAGGAGAAACATTTTAGGGGATGAATCCTCCATGGAAAGCTTATGTTTAAAAAAAACCTGAAACACGAACATTAATATGCATTGAAAAACTATTTCACTGCTTCAGCCATGGATCTTTGAATTTAAGCACAACTCCAAGCTCATCAAGTGCAAATCTCTTTTGTTCCATTTCCACTTCATGATACACATTGGAGTGGTTTAATACCTTAGGAATTATTGCAGCAGAATCCAATGGACACAATGCATGTTAACAAAAAGTAAAAAATCATAAAATCCCAGATTCTTTTTTTCCACTTTGAAGAACTCATTAAGGCCACTTGGAATCTGGCTGCCTATCTGGGACTCCTACCCACTTGAATGAGCCTTCAAATCATACTAAACCAGGGGTCCCCAAACTTTAAGACTTGTGGACTTCAACTCCCAGGTTGAATTGAATTGAAGTCCACAAGTCTTAAAAGTTGCCAAGTTTGGAGACCTTGGCCCTAAACATCATGAGAACTTTCTCTGACACAACTGCATTCAAAAAGGGTGGCCCTCTCAGTTGTATAAGGGAGACTCACAACAATGATTAAAAACCCACCAGGTCCCACCTTGGCTTTGTCCAATCACAATGCCCAAAATTACAACTCAGGGCAGCTCAGTCAACCCTCTCTGGATGACAGAAGTTGCCTCAAGACACAGTTTACGTGTTGAGTGCCAACCTTACATGCTGTCATCTGCTACCATCAGCTTGCTTCTTGCGCCATGGCCAGCCTGACAATGAAATTGGGAGCAAAAGGCTAGGGTTAGCTTTGGAAAGCAATTCCCCCCCCCCAAGAGCTGTATCTTCCTGAACCAAACAGGCCACCTCCAAGAATTACTTCTCATGAAGTACTTAAAGTTAACGCCAGGAACATGAATTTAAAAATGCTAGTTGAAGGCCCTCCTAAATGCATACCATGGTACAGACATAGTTCAACCTGATGCAGTTGTGCTTTTGTAAGCCAGATTACGGTTATTACTTGCCATTGAGAAGTGTGGGACAACTCTCTCTCTCTCTCTCCACTGTTTTTCATCTGTCTAACTCTACAAGTATCCTTAGTGGTTAGGCGTCTTCTGTTGACATGGTACATTCACATCCTGATAGGGACAAGAAGATGGGGTTAAATATTAGTTGGGGGGGGGGGGAGAAGAAACAGCTTGATCACCGGCATCCAGAAGGTGTCAACAAGAGCAAGATAGTGGTTGTAGATTTTTAATTTTTATTTTTGATCCCCCTCTGGACAGCCGATGTTTGTGCGAGTACATAGGATCCCGTCATATTTATAGTGCCAAAAATAGGCAGACCCTTAGGTCCTATTGGATCAGTTGGATTGCTTGGACAACGGCTCACTAGACAGGCTGCATCTGCCCCCCCCCCCATGGTGCCAGACTGATTGGCCAGGGGTTCAGCCGCAACTACCTGGACTGATGTGCTGGTTGGCCTGGATTAAACGAGGTTGTGATCCTCGTCAAGGTTCGTGGAGCTAATGTTATGACAAACAAAAAAAACCTACCTGTTTTAAACACAGTCCCCCTTCAACCGCCAGCAAAAAAAGGGCAACTGAAGCTTAGGGCATGTCTGCCACTTGAAGAAACCGTTCCCTTCCCACCTACCCAAGAAAGCATTTTCCAGCCAACATCAAGAACATTTCACTGCATACCGTCAAGGTTTACAAGCGACACAAACACAGCTAACGGTTCTTGGGTCAGTCTTTTGATGATAAACTTAAGTTGGCTCCATATATTTTTTACTTATCCTTCTTAAGAAAACCAAAGCTACTTTTCCCTGGCTTAATTTAGCCTATCTGGTGTCCTCCAAACAGGCCACAGTTCCCGGCTAGCATATGCATAAGCCAGGTTATTTGAGGACAATGAAAATTTAGCCTGATATATTTGGAGTGTGCCAGGTTTGGGAAGGTTATTTTGATTATTTTTTTTAAAAAAAGGATGTGTTTTTCTATAAGAAACATTCTATAAGTAATAGTCAGCAGAGCTCAGATTGAATGCTGTGGTGTATTTTTCAAGTTTTATTTAACACTTTTAAGTGTTTTTTTTTTAAATGCCATTTCAAACAAATGTTCTCAGATTGATACTGGAATAAGATTTTAAGACAATTGAACCACATTTACAACTTTTGTTTCTGTGGCTCTGGTTAACCCTTCCCTCCATTGATGGCCTATATCTGACAGAATTTCTCTGTCTCCGGTGACTTTCTATCATTTACCTCACAGATTAAAACACTTTTGTTCTTTTATGACTTCCCAAGGTTTCCCCAAGTGTGTGTGCGCGTACATAAATGCATTTGCATTT
Source organism: Ophiophagus hannah (assembly GCA_000516915.1). Lineage (NCBI taxonomy): Eukaryota > Metazoa > Chordata > Lepidosauria > Squamata > Elapidae > Ophiophagus > Ophiophagus hannah. Next base: position 32,188 of record AZIM01001934.1, on the reverse strand, counting down.
TAAAAATAGGGTTTTAAAAAATGTAAGCTTTATTATGAAAAATAATTTTTGAATCCCTACACATACGGCGAAATTTTGTGCAAACATTCCAAATTGGCTTCTTTGAGATTTTTAGTTGTAACAGAACTCAATAAATAATGTTACCGTTAAGGAAGCCTTGAAATGAAAATTTACAAGCTGGCGGTCATGGACTCATCATTTCCAGAGTCACATCACAAAGCCATCTGACAACCGTTGGTATAAACCAAAGTCTGGGATATATATTAAATACTGTTTTTCAGTTATGCCATGATAACTGATTAAACACTTATATATTCTACAGCTTATCTACAAGGAACGGGTAAGACTTTAAATATAAATATATCCATTTCACCCTGTGAAATTTTGTGGCCACTTGTGAACCATGAATACGGACCCCAAAAACACAGAGAACAAGTTGGGATCTTCCTTGCGAAAACATACAACCTCCATTAAATATTAAATATACATCTTTTACAAAGTTTGAGGGTTATAAATAGAGACGATTTGCATAGGCCTCTTGAGATACAGAGACAGACTTATGGCTGAAGAGCAACATGGAAAGAAGAAAACTACAACCAAAAAAAAGAGAGATCAGCAAGTATCATTTGTCCATCACTTATAATTAATTCCCAGAACCAGAAGGTAGACCTCACTCGTCTATTCTTTGAGGGGGGGAGACATCCAAAGGATACAATTTCCGTCAGCAACTTCCTGGACAGGAGAGACCATTGGTGCCCCCAGGAGAGGCCGCAGGCTTGTACAGATCAAGGCTTGAAGGAGCAATGCACACTTTTAAAGAGGGTAAAACTGAGATGAGAAGAAGCATCAGGAGATGTGTAGCATTTGGTGCCTCCAAGCTCTCCCTGGGGCCTCCTGGCCAGGAAAGGAGCGGGCAAACAGGGTCATGGGANGGAGCGGGCAAACAGGGTCATGGGACAGGACCGCGGCAACGACATCGGAGAGTCCCGCTTGGGCTACGTCTTTGGTTTAGGGAGTCGGGAGTGACGATGCAACGTCAGGCCCTCCCCGGGGCAAAGGGCTGGGTCTCGGTTCTGGGGGGCATCTTTTGCTGGCGTCAGGGGCTTCGAGGGGCTAGCCTGAAACCTCTGCTGCTCAGGAGCTACGATGGTTTGGGGGGTTGTTCTCGGCTTGGTGCGGAAGGAAATGGCCGGAGGGCGAAGTTTGGAGGCCCTCTGGCTCCTGCTGCTCGGAAGGGAGAGGTTGGACGCTGACGGGGGTTGCACCTGGCCGCTCAGTGGAGGCACAAGGGAGTCTCTCGAAGAGGTTGCTGGAGGAGGAGGAGGTGGAGGAGGCACTGGCACGGTCTGCTTTGGGGCTCGGAGAGCTCTCGACATCTTTGGTGGCAAAGCCTGGTTTGGCCTGGAGCTGTGACTTTTGAGAGCTAGCTTGGCCTGCCCATCCTGCACGTTCAACTGGACTGAGGGGCCAAGGGGCTGCGAGACCTTTGATTTCCGACCGGCTACGTCTTTTGCTTTTTCTCTGACCACTTCGTTCTTGATGGAATGTTCGTTCGCCAGGGAGCTGTCCTCGTTCCGCTGTGTGTTTAAAGTGCTTGGTTCACGCCCACTGTCCGTGCTGGAGCCGAGGGCAGCGTTGTCATCTTCGTGGCCAACAGGTTGGTCCTGAGGAGGGGGTTCACTGCGAGCCACGGTGGGTGATGCTTTTGCTAGTTTTCCCTGGCTGAGGTCTGCGGAACGGGGAAGGTGGCTGGAAGGCTGTAGTACTTGAGGCTATAGAGGAAACATTGCAGGCCAACAGATTAGGATAAGAAAGAATGGGAATCTTACCGGTATCTGCTTCAAAATTAACTTGTCTTTAAAGCTAAAGAGCAAAGGGCAATGGAACCGACATTTTCCATGCCTCTGCAAGGACACCAAAGGAATAAGCTATTGCAGTCAAAATCCATTATTATATTTAGGTCTGTATGCAATCTATACAATGCCAACACCCAACTGGACTCTTATTAGTGTTCCTTATTCACCTGTATTTTTGCCTTCTAGCCCAGAGGTCATTCAAGGGGACTGATACTAAGACATGAAATAATATCAGCTGAAAACAGTTAAAATCAACTAGCCTTCAAACTGGAAAAGGGTGGGTAAAAAGGAGGAACTGGACTCTTTTCCTAAATGCAGTTAAAAGACTTTTCCTGAAGTGACCCAGTTGAAGGCAACTCCCAAGGCAAATATCCTCCATAGTTGAGAAGCAATGCAGCAATTGTACCAGTAAACAACTGTCAGAAAACGAGGCGATTGTCTTCATTTGACAGGGTCTTTACTGGTTCAGATGAATTGGGGAACCTCTCCAAATATTTCATCCATTACCGCAGGGATCTCCAACTTGACAACTTTAAGACTTGTGGATTTCNNCTCCCAGAATTCCTCAGCCAGCCATGCTTGAAGTTTAAAGTCTTAAAGTTACCAAGGTTGGAAATCCCTGCATTAGAGCAGAAAAACTAGCCTATTCCTATTTTTTTGTCACAATAGCAGACGTAACTGTGCCACAATTAAATACCATATAAGCAAATTTAACCACATGAACACCATCTTCCTAAGATCCATTGGCTAAAGCTTATTATTTGCAACGGTATATTGATTTATTAGATTAATCTGACTTTGAAATCTTCATAATGTATTTCAAAGTCTTTGGGTTCTTCAGCTGTTAATGAATGCAAGGCTGTTAGGAGGCTATCTAGGCTGGGTTAATAAGCTATGTTTTAATGCACAGTATGCAACCTGGATTACTACAGTCGTTCTGTTTCATGATCATTATCTCTCACACACAATAATAAATGTAAGGAAAAATTCCATAACTTGGTGAATGAGAAAATAGGGTACAGGTCTGAGATCTCAGTTATCACAAGATAAAACGGACAGTAAGCTACATCACACGTTCCCTGTATTTTAGTCTCATTTTAGTACAGTGCATGTGGCCTGACTTTAACAGAGGTTTTCTATACACTATGTACCCACCTGCATAGATGTGATGTTAGAAGACATGCAACTGTTGCAGATGGCAAATACAAACCAGCGTGATTTGCAGACAGAAAACATACAACACAACACAAATGCAAACTGTCCTCAACATACAGTAGTCCCACACAATCCCCCTGCTTGTATCAATCCCTAAAGACTTTGGAGGGCATTATTTTTTTGCCCATATAAAAAGTGTTCTCTTCCATTTCAGGATTTTAAGAGTTATCCAATGGAAGATAATAAAATAATTGTTCAACCCCTTTATCTCACCATGGACCAGGCAGCATTAAACACAAATTAAAAAATGATTAATTTTTCTACAGAAGATCCTTTCTTACCATATACATCTACTGAAGGCTACCTTACTCTTTATTTATTTAATAAAATATCGCCACCACTGAGGGGTGACAACATGGAATTTGATCAGTACAAGAAAGAACATTATATACTAATATTTAACAGTAAATGGGACAGAATAAAACACTTTGACTACAGCAAACCTCGCTGTATCACCAATTCCTGAAAATGCATAAAAATGCTGCAAAGTAAATGTTATTTACATGTTGAAAAACAAAACAAAACATATGCCTAATTTCTCATGCTCTTACACAAATATGTGAGTTAAGATCCAGATAGTGTTCTGTTCCTAAAGAATCTCTTCTGCTTAGGAAAAAGTGTGCCTAATGCAACTAAAATGAAACTAAACTAGTTATTAGTGTGAGGAGACCTCAGATCAAAAGGAATTGTAAGCCTCGAAAATGTTAGAACTGACTTTTGCCTAGTAAAATCTAATTTTGGGAGAAGAGGGAGGAAAGGTCAGATGCAAAATTTTGACAGATCCAACATCAAGTGCAATAATTTAAACCCAAGTTGTTAAATTAAGCAGCCTTCATTTCTAAATAAAAATGGACAGGTTTGCACTCAGTTTCACAGATTGATCCAATTAAAATCTATTTAGAATTTTTTCCTCTCTCTTCTACTTGATCTACAAAACATTTCTCCTTGAAAGAGAGAAAGCCAGAGACAAAACTAGTTGACTCACATTTATAAAGAGTTTATCTTGGAGGGAGAATTAAATAAGGGAAAAAACATAACCAGATCAATTTTCTCCTAATGGATAGTGTGTCTAATCAGGTTGGCGACAGGACAGTGGAGGAAAAGAAGGAACTAAACAGATAAAAGGGTTTGTATAAGGAGAGGTACCCCTAGTTATCTCCCACTCACCCAGTTCTGAAAGCAATGGGGGGAAAAAACAGAAAATATAGTCTCAACTTTTCCAACTCCTCCTTGATTAAATTACTGCTATGAGTCACTTTCTACTTCTCTAGCATTTGAAAGAAGTTACTGCAAGTTTATATAGACAAGAAAAGGAAATCTTGCTTTCTGGGTATGGTGGAAAAGTTCCCATCTGGTTTTCAGCTCCCGTCTGTTAAAGAAGATCCTGTTTTGTGCCAGGAAGGAACTCACTTCCTTCAACAAATCCTTGCTACCCAACGGGTCAAATTACTGTCCCAAATGCAAAAACGTTCACCTTCTCCTTATGACGGCAGGATCACCAGACACTATTTTAATCCAGTGATCTTCACAACCCTGGTCAAAAATAGCCAGGGAGCACATAGAGACCCTCCTGGTTGGGCTGAAGACAAGAGCTGTCAATTCTGATGGCGGCATGACAGTTATGTCAACACTTGAATTACCCTCTGCATCTCCTCATTCAAAGTTTCTGTCTTCTACTCTAACTCAACTGGGCATGGTCTGGTTGGGTGGTGAGAGCAGCTCCCAAAATTCCACTGGCTGGGAAAATGAAGGAAGGATTGCTCTATAATCATGTGTTTCTTTTTTATATATATTAAAAAATTATTTCATTTTATACAAACAACCCATCTTCCATTTAAATAGTGTGTCATCTGGATACAAATATCTTGTGCAATAACCATTACAGTTTATACATATTGATTGCTTGGTATTAATACTCTATTCTTCCTTAATACTGATATACATAATATATCTAATTCTTATAACATTCCCCATCTTAACATTTTTAATTCTTTTCACGTTTACTGTTTTTCGCTAGTCTTCTTTAATTTCCATATTTATTCTCCAGCCACCGATAAAATAATTCCCGTATCATATAATGTTCCGATTGTTCCTTCTCTTTAATTGCCAGAGTTAGCCTGTTCATTTCTGCACATTCTAATATTTTCCTAACCACATTCTCTTCAGTTGGAATCTCTTCACTTTTCCAATTTTGTGCAAATAGTTTTTTCTCATACACTTTATATTTATGGAGATTCTCAGTCGTGGTTGTCCTAAAGTTGCTCTATCCAAAAGGCAATTGGACTTTCTTGGGGTTTTTTTTTTTCTTTGAAAACATTTCGCTTTTAATCCAAGAAGCTTCTTCAGTTCTAATTTCAGTTAGAACTGAAGAAGCTTCTTGGATGAGAAGTGAAATGATTTTAAAAAACAAAACAAAAACAAGACAGTCCAGTTGCCTTTTGGAAAAAGCAGCTTGGGGACTTGTAGACTTTATTGCACAACAGCATTACTGCTGCACAACAATTCACAGAATAGAGTTGATGTATCTTCTTTTTGTAGTGGTTCTTGACTAAAAACCTTTAATTTAAACAATTAGCAAGATAGCCTTTTCTTATAATTAAGCCCTTGTCAAAACCTGATGGCTTGAAAACAGCAAACTGGTTTTGGTTGAGCCCAAATGTGGTAAAATGGTTGGAAGGTGCTGAATGACAATTTATCACATTTGTTGTGGTTCTCTGGCTGCAGGTGCGGATGGCTGAGGGCTCAGAGAGTGAGGACTCAGATGAGGGGCCTGCGTGTGATGCAGGGATGGGACCAGGACCATCAGGGAGTAGAATGCTGCCTTTGGAGATTGTGGAGGCTGGCAGCAGTGAGGAAGAGGCCCCCGAGGAGCCTGTGCTCAGTGCACGTGCACGCAGGGCTGCTCAAAGGAAAGAGCAGCTGCAGCAGCATGGGCGACTTAGGAGTAAAGCTGCAAGGCAATGGCCCCTCCCTGAGGAGATAAAAGGTAGCTGAGAAACCGCAGTTCTATGCAGAAAGCAAAGAAGTTTTACACTCGAGCCTGGTGGACGTTAGGAATATCTGAGTTGGTGTTTGGAGACTCTGTGTTGGAATTATTGCTTAGTAACTTTATCTGGTGTTCTTGGCAGCCTTGCAAAATCTTGGCAAGGCTCTTTCTTATCGACACTAATTGGTTTGAAGCAGCCTTTTACCCGTGAAGGAACGGGATTCATTAAGAAACATTAAAAGGTTGTGCTGTTACCTTTGTCTCGTGTTTGCTTCCTTGGAACCAGGTTTGGGTCAGAACATTAGGGAATGTCTCTGTTTTTCTATCATAATTGTTCTTGCCTTTTGAAGCTCAGTAATCATTATATAAACAGGAATAAATCCAATTCTGGGCAATTCCTGAGCAACCAAGCATCAGCCTTTTGGCCATTTTTCAGGGTTATGACCTTTGAAGCATCCCCATGATCATGTGNNCAAAATTCAGATGCTTGGCAACCGGTTCCTATTTATAACGGTTGCTGCATCCCAGGGTCATGCGATCCCCTCTTTGTAACCTTCGGACAAGCAAAGTTGATGAGGAAGCCAGATTCACTTAACAGCCAGGTTGCTAACTTATCAACTGCAGTGATTCACTTAACAACTGTGGCAAGGAAGATTGTAAAATGGGGCAAAACCCTCATAAACAAATGTCTCAACTTAACCACAGAAAAAGTTAGGCTCAATTGTGGTCGTAAGTCAAAGGATGACCTGTATAAATAAAAACAGCAGTTTGCCCCCTTTGGATCTTTGGATTGTTTTGCACATCTCTGACAATATTAGTGAGCCTCATGTAGGTCTATTTGACACAGGTGGTCCTTGGATTATGACCACCTGTTCAGCATCCATACAAATTTATGAGGATGCTAAACCAGTGTTTTACTTATGATTGGTCCTTGGAGTTCCGGCCATTACAGCCTGCCTGGGGTCACGTGATCGTCACGGATCGACCTGCCAGCTTCCCACGATCAAAATCATTGGGGAGGCTGCAAGAAGCCGGAAGCGAGATCCCTGCTTAATGATGGCAACCAGGGCTGCCAGAACTGCTGTTGCTAAGGGTTATTGTCATGTGACATTGAACTTTACAATTGTCTTGTTTCATTATGGCAATTCCAGTCCCAGTTGCTATTGTTAACTCAAGGACTACCTATATATCAATGGAGTGCGAGCTGTTAGTTGTGGCTTGTTTCATTTGTTTAAAAAAAATTGTCCAACATCTGAGATCAATCAATACGTAGGAAGAATTTTATGGAGGGAATTCAACAATTTAAGAGATGCAAGCCCAGAACTGAGAATGAGTCTCTTTTTCCATCAAAATTGTATTTGTCAGAATCAAACAGGTTGTCTAAGCCTTCTACGTTTGTAGCACGGAGACAATCCCAGGCTTCCTTTAATGTAAGGATGAAAGACACAAGTGACCTATTTGGAGCACTGGAATATTCCAGTGGTTACTGTAGTCTAAAGTTCAACTTTGGTGCAGCCAAAGAAGTCATATATCATTTTAAAAGAGTATAATAATGATAGCATCTTTGGAAACATTTGTTACTGACACTGGGAAAAAGCAGAAGGTTTTCTCAGAAAGAAACATACCCATCTCTCTCAAGATGCACTATTATTTAAAAAAAAACATACACAGACAAGCACGGCCATATCCTGTGATGACTGGTTCCACATTAAGATGCTCCCTAACCAAAAATTTATGAACAAACAGATTCACCACTTAAACACCTTAACTCGGGAACTACTTCAAAACTTGTGTAGTGGAGTGTATGTTCGTATATAATGTGTTTAATGTCAACTCATAAAACATTTTGTATACATGTTTTATAGTTGACAACAGAAAGAAGTGGGGGGGGGAGTTTCAAGGAGCAGGTAGCAGTGTGGAATCGAAAGTACATTCCATTNNNATTTTCTTCAAAGACTGATTAGATGACTGAAGCTTCTGCTGCACAAAAATTTAATTGGAGAGCATGATTGATGNACCCAGAGGGGGGGGGGGGAAAGCAGGATCAAGGGTGACAGTGAATTATGTATCTCAGAGGTGGCTATGCCCAGGTAAATGCCGGACGTAGAATGTTACCTTCAAATAAATCTTTTTTAGTTTTGGGAGTGTGGCTCGAGGCTCATGATTTAATTGGAGTAACTGTCGGAATCCTGACATTTAAAACATATGAGCTGAAAATGTGATTTAAGCTTATCAATGATGATAAGATAAACCTAGAGGGAATCTGGTGGCATTATTTTTGATTAATAAACGGTTATTCAAAAACCTTTGAATAACATTGGTGAGTTGAACAATATGCCTCTAGAATTCTTTTGAGTTTGGCTACCATTCACTAACACTGCTCTCGTCCTAAAATGTTTTCGATTTCATTAAAAACTGTAGAGCAGTCTTTTCCTATTTACACAGATATATATATATATATATATGAAAAAAAAAACAAGACAAGAGCATGCACAAGTGTGGTCTGCATGCACCATGCAGAAAGCACAACGGTGAAGACACAAAAGGAGAGGTCAGGAAAAAAAATCTAAAGTTGTACTGTACCACGCTTTATCACAGAAGTAATGGACTAACTCCTCAACTCCTTGTCAATAGCACAATAGGAAGCAGAGACAAAAAGAAAAAAAGAAAAGACAAGGACAATGATATCAGAGGGCCAAGACACAGTAATGAGCCAGTGCCATGATTAAGAACATCCGCTTTACACATTGTGATAGCCACAGTGCAGGTCCCCCAATGTCAAAAAGGCAAAAGGAGGACATCTTTTAAATGCAACAATACCGCTACTCACCTTTATCCATGTCTCAGAATGCAACTACATTCGGTCATCCAATGGATCCTGCCCTCACATTTTGCTTTCAGGGGCCATTGCATAATTTTATTATGTCCACCAGGTCACAAGGCTTCAATGTGTTATACTACAAATCCATACCCCACTTTGTCTTTTTCCACTTAAGGCAGACTATTTCTGTGCTTCCTAATTTTCTAAAGTGTAAGCATACCAACTTGGCCTCCAATTGTCTTTGGATAACTTCCTAATTTCTTGAGCTAAACATCTGCTATGCTATAGATATTGTTGAACTACAGCCCCCATCATCCTCAGACAAAATGGACAATGGAGGGGGTGGATTTTGTAATTCCTATGGAGTTACTCTCTGCCTTTAAATTTATGTCAGTTGACAAGCTGCTTAATGGATAAGTTCTCCCAGCAACGGGTACATACAAAAGCTAAGAATCTCTAATGAAAAGTTGTAAGTCCTCATGATGTTCTATTTTATTAGAATCAATTTTGCACGAAAGTGTTGTTCTTCCTGATAAATTTTAATAATATTCACAACGAATACAGCTGATAAAATTAGGATCTCCGAGACAAGGGCATCAAAGCACCAATAGATCCACAGATGCCTCCTTAGCACTGGTTCAAGCTCTCTTTTCCAACTTCTTAAAAACTTTTTAAAAATATTAAAAATTCCCTTTTTTAATGGAAATATTGCAAACTTCAGTTTACTGTTTTTAAGAAATAAAATTAAAATGATGGGTAGCTCCTTGAAATAAGAAGAAAGTGATAGGGAATTTTGCTGTCTTCTTTTTCTGTCTGGGGATCCTGTCACTGGATATGTTTTTGTCTTAAAACACACCACTGGAATTCTGGAAGGCCATCTTAGCTTCAATTCTTGGCTCTCTAAAATTTCCCAAAATAGACCCCAACCACAGCAAGACAATAAGACCAGTGGCAAAATATGCTGCTTTACACAAGCAAAAAGCCAATTCCCCATCCCTAATCAAAGATAATTCTCAGTTTAAATTCTGTTTCTAATTGAGTAAACATCAAGAATATTACTGTGTCACCTGGAAGAAAAACGAATCTAGAAGGCTGAGTGGTTTAAACATTAAGTTGGCGGTTAGGTGGCAAATCCCAAACAACCGTGTCTGATTCCCAAAATTTAAACAGGGCAAGGCCTGGCTGGGATTTGATGAAAGTCTACCAGAAAACTTTGGAGCTACACACTAGTTTGGGATTTGGAAAAACATAGCAGAACAGCAGAGGTAGACAATGATAAATCTCTGTTGCCAACATATTGCAGATTTTCTTTTTTTTAAAAAAAAGAATAGCTTTATATTACTTTTTTGTGGAATAATGAGAATCATTTCAGCTATATTAATAGCAGTCTTTTTTTGTTTTTGCAGATGTCTTTGTAAGTCAATATATTTATCTACTATTACATATATTTCTTTTGCTTTATGTATTTTTTGTTCATTTGTTCCAGAACAGAAGCAGTGGCAGTAAACTAAAAAATGGTTTTCAGTCTAATTGCTGCTACAAAATATTTCAAATTGTTGCTTTTAGCCAAAGAAAACCTATTTATAATCAGGATATGGCTTCAGCTAACTGGAACCCTTTGGAGACATCCATACAGCTATTAATCCTTCATATGGTCAGATCCAAATGAAATAAAATGGCCACCTCTACAGCTCAGTTCTCAGATTTTGTTGTACACAGCAAGGCATCAAGCTCAGGAATGGACTGTGAAAGGATCACCACTATAATGGTTACCCCTCTGTAGAACTTTGAAAAAGACTGTACTTTGGGCAGTCTTTGCTAATTCCCAAATTTTTAACCATTAATCCAGGCTAGCTAGTTGCTTAGTTTACACCTTCTTAGAAAGGTCTTAAATTATATCAGCTAGATCTGAATACCTGATCATCAGGATTTGTTTTGCATAGCTATTTCTAGTTAGTCTAAATCCATCTGTAAATGGACAATACTCCATTTGAAACCATGGTCTAAGGCTGATTTGTAAGTGTTGGCTTGTGTTTAACTATGGAAGAAACAGAACCTTGCTAACTGATAGAGATGCAAGCCAAGGGAAGCCAAAAAGCATATTAAAAGGTTTTACAGACTTTGTTGATTCTTTCTTACTGAGGGTCCATATTTTCCATGTTGATCTTCTCCTTCCTAAGCTAGAGGTGGAGAATTTAACCTCCCAGATCCAAACCAAATCTATACTCTCCCAATCCTTTACTCCAAAAAGGCACACACATAAAAGTTATGCATAAGCAAAACAATCCAGAAACAAAAGACATCCTGGTGGAAATCTCTCTCTCTCTCTTCAGTCATAACATACTGCAGGAAAAGCTAAACAGGTAATGATTCAATTTGTCTGCAAAATTCCAGTTTGTTCAAAAAATTGTGGTCAAACTAAACATTAGCTTAAGCATAAAATATTAACTGAAATCTCCACTTATTCTGAAACTCTTTCTGTACTTAATTATGTCAAACAAGTTCACCAATATTGTGCACTGTGTCAGATATTGGTTGACAATTGCCATGAGTGCCGCATACTCAAGTTAAGATGCCCCGATATAAAACCCTGAAATAATGCAGGAGTGACTCAAGGAACACAAGTTGTTAAACTACAAAAGAACTATATTTCTTGGTTTTCACATTTTAAATCATCAGACCTTTGTTCTTACTATGGAGGTCCGTTTTCTATAACCTGTGTATGTTAAAACTGATGAAGCCTGTCATAAGATTTTGGTTTTTAGGTTTTGAAAATCTGAAGTGTTGCTTTTAAAATTTCCCTCATAATAATTTAACAACCCACCAAAAATTCTAGTCTCTATATCAGAACTCTACAAATCAGCAAAAAATGTTGTTTCTATTGCACATTAAGAACAAGAATACAAACAAACAAAAAATCCCATTTTAGTTCAAACAGTTACAAGTTAATAAGTAATATTGATACAACATGCAGAATTGAAAAAGCTGTTCCTTAGCTATTACGTGCTCTTATTTTTTGAGGAAAGACCACTGGAGAAACATATACACGTAGCTAGAAGCAAAGCTTAATTCTCCAAAGAAAGCAATGTGTCCTGTATTAATAAAATACGGCTTGCCATGAATGTATCTGCACAAATATTTTGCAAGGAAATTGGGGTGGTGGGTATGCATGCCAATAACATGAACGAACACGGCCACACATTTCAAAAAGCCACGGGGAAGGGCAGGAGGCAGGAGGGCAAGCAAATTATATTTTGCAGGAAAAAGGAATAAACCTTCCAGACCGATTTAAGGTCCATTGTATAAAACTGTTTTCCATCCAGTCGTCAATGGCAGTTTTATAGTAAGTGAAGGAGGCAGAAGGGTTAGGGATTGTCCGGAGAGCAGAGAAAGCTGAGCAACAAGGGGGAATGCGTGCAAGGGGGGAAACTGCTAGTGGAGCAACAAGGTAAGGGGGACGGGAGGGNNNGGCAGGGGGGAAAACTGCTAGGGGAGCAACAAGGTAAGGGGGACGGGAGGGGCGAGGGGGGGGTGAGTGAGGAGTACAGACTCACTCTGTCTGCGCTGCGGTGGAAGAGTCCGAGGGATGCCCTGGAATGAGCCCTGCCAGGGAGAGAAGGAAGGAGCAGAAAGCCCACTCTGTGTGGAGAAAGACGGGGGAGAAAGAAAAAAAATAAAACACAGATCCAGGTGGGGGGCGGAAAAACAGTACCAAAAGCTACATTGTTCCTTTTCTCTTAATGAGAAATAGCTGAAATTCTAACAATCCCAAAGGAGTCATTGGGTTTGCCAAGCGTCCTTCAACTGCTCTCTTTATTCCAGACAGAGACCTGATTCTATTAGCTCATGATAAGCAGAGATCTGCAGGGGGAAAAATAAAAGTATACATCTCCTTCCAGATTTTCTGAATTTTTGCTTCTTCTTTTTTGCCTCTGAATGTTATCAGAGCATCACGAGGGTCCCTACGTATGCATAAAAAGGTCGAAAGGGAAGCAGTGAAATCAAAATTTGGTGCCTGGCTGGATATATTTCATAAACAGAGACATTCGACACTATAAGTAGTGCTCAGGTGTGGTTGTTAAATGAGGCATCACGTGATTCGGACCTGATTTTACAACTGCTCTTGCCATCGTTGTTTAGTGAATCACCAGGGTCATTAAGTGAGACATCACATGACCATGACTTGCGACCTTCCCTGCTGGCCTCCCCATTGACTCTGTGTCAACTAAAAAATATTTCTTTGGTCTTTTTAGTTGCCAGCAGAAAGGGAAGGGGGAAAGTAGTGCATTCCTCAATGCTTCAGATAATTGCTAGGCAGCCAAAGCTGTTGGCGCACAAGATTATTACTGGACAGCATGATTGATGACTCTTGGCTATGGATGTGTCCCATTGGGGAATATACATCCAGGGGTGGGGGAAGACCAGGGTCAAGGGGGAAACGAATGATGTATCTTAGTGTTGGCTGCACCCAGGTAACGCCGACATGGTCACTCCTAATAAATAATTTTTTTTTTTACTCTGAGAGATGCAGCTAGAGACTTATGATTTGAATAGGGGTGGATTTGTCGGAGCCCTGACACTCTGCTTGTTGGATCTGGGAAGGTTGCAAATAGGGACTTGTGGCCAAGGGGCACTGTGAGTGTCATAAATGGATGAGGGTTGCCGAGTGCCCAAACCATATTTGTGTGATTGTGGGGATGCTGCAACGGTCTGTGTGAGGACCAAGTTGCAAGTTACTTTTTATTGCAACTTCAAACAGTCACTAACAATGGTTGTAAGTCAAGGACTACCTTTTACATTTTAACATGTCACACAACCAACGTGATAAACATTGCTGGGATCTTTTTTAAAATTATTTCCAAAGATCGTTAGCTCAATGCAGAAGCTAAAAATAGGGAAATTCTAAAAAAAAAAAAAAAACCAAAATGGGGCAAGGAATTGCAGAGATTTTAGTTATTTTGAATGAAGCGAATAATTAAATGGAGGTAAGTGGTTTACCCACCAGGAAGATCCCAAGGAAACATATGTGAAATATTTCAGTAAATCATAGAATATACAATCAAGGTAAAACAAGCAAACTTCATAAGCTTCAGAAATCTGGAAAACTAAAAAAAGAATTTTCATGGAAGAAAGTTGTATCAGCAAGGCCCCAGGACGAAGAATGCCTCCGTCCTGGCCATCCCGTATTTCTGATAGGGGACTCCGCAGTAGAGTTAAGAAGACAGGACAAGTCCTTTGAATATAAATCTTTTGAAAGAAGGCCTTCACAGCAAACAGAGTCCCTTCTTTGGATTATTAAAGCAGCTGCATCTTTACCCAGGCCTGAATTCTGTAAACTGATGTGGTGGCTGAGTAGATAAGATGCTGCGCTTGTCGATCAGAAAAGTTGGCAGTTCTGCGGTTCGAATCCCTAGCACCGCATAACGGGGTGAGCTCCGGTTCCTTGTCCCAGCTTCTGCCAAACTAGCAGTTTGAAAGCATGTAAAAATGCAAGTACAAAAATAGGGATCATTTTGGTGGGAAGGTANATATGTGCGAGGGGAACCTTTACCTAAAACTGCTTCTAAGAGAGATTCAGAAGCAGTTATTCATTTCTGCTTGAACGCATCCGGAGTTATCTACTCTCTATCTCAGTCTTTCCATTACTAAATTGCTTTTACTGTCAGGAAAGTTTCTGTGGCCTTCAGCTGAACAACATCTCTGTAGGAGTTGGATCTTAACTGCCTTCACAAGGCTAACCTCCACCTCCATCAATCTCTCCTTGTAAGACTTACTTTCCTGGAGCTGACTCTCTGGGATGATTTTTTGTGTGTCCCCTCCTGTTTATTTAAAGTAACTCTTTTTCCAGTGAAGTGTCTGGAACTGGACGCAGAATTTAAGAAGTTTGACTTGTACAGAAACTATTTCTTCCTACTTTAGAAAGTATAATTTAATAACACCCCAAAGGTCAGACTCCTGACCCATTCAGTTCATAAACATCACAGTTCTTAGAATCCTTTCTTCATCTGTCCTGAATCCTCTATTAATGAATTTGGTTTTTCTTTCTTAAAAAGAGTAACTTGAAATTTGTCTAATTAAATTTGTTACTTTCAGTCTCTTCCCTAACTTTTCAAAATCATTTAACTTTCTTTCTTGTTGCCATCTGCGAATTTGTTAAGTCTTTATTTCCTTCACGTCCTCATTTAATACAGTAATAGCAGCCTCCAACCACTCTTGGTATCATCTCAGATTCAAGGTGCTGGTATTCAAGAATCTCAGATTCAAGGTGCTGGTATTCAAGATTCAAGGTGCTGGTATTGACCTATAA
>AZIM01001933.1:141501-160338 GCA_000516915.1 Ophiophagus hannah | reverse complement strand
CTAATGATTGGTATTTAGGGCAGCTTTTTGCAAGCAAAGAGGTTTTTGTATTTTTCTACAGGTAATCCTTGACTTACAACAGTTCATCTAGTGACCATTTAAAGCTACAATGGCACTGAAAAAAGTGACTTATGACCATTATTCACACTTACGACCATTGCAGCATCCCCACTGTCATGAGAGGCCAGGTGAGGAGAAGCGCCCCTCAATGTGAGAGACGTCCCAGTCACATGACCATCAAGACACACCCACCAACTAAGCCCCGTCCACAAACTGGTTGTTAAAAAATTTGAATCCCACCCCTGCATACAACTTGTTAATTACAATATTTCTAAAGATCCAGTTTAATGTATTGGTTGAAGACACTGGATTAAAAACTGGAAGATGTTAATTTTAATTCTGTCTTGGGCACCAAACTCAGCTGAGGGACCTCACTCTCAGTCCTAGGAAGGAGGGAATGGCATACCAATTCCAAAAATGTTGCCAAGAAATAGACACCAAGAGTCAAAACTGATTTGAAATCCATTTTTTCTTTATTTCTAATATTTGTACTGTATTTTGAATTTGGCCAATTCTAAATATTGTATTTTTAAGAAGCAAAAGATAATTTAGTTATCACTCAAAACATGTGGACACTATTAAATTTCATAGAATATTTAATCAGATCGAGATGTTACCTAAAAGTAAGGTATGCAGAAGAAGTTCAAAAGTAGAATGGGGTAAAAACTATTATTAAACCAGCCTTCA
The DNA here is from genome assembly GCA_000516915.1 of Ophiophagus hannah. Taxonomy (NCBI): domain Eukaryota; kingdom Metazoa; phylum Chordata; class Lepidosauria; order Squamata; family Elapidae; genus Ophiophagus; species Ophiophagus hannah. The sequence goes on along the minus strand of AZIM01001933.1, from coordinate 159,591 downwards.
ACTAGGGTCAATACATTAAGTTGTAATAATTGCTATAAGCATCATGATATATTTAATATTCATCGACAAGAACATTACCTAACCCTAACCCTAACCCTAAGGGACAATGGCACCAAAATTATAAAACATGTATAAATGATAATCACAATGTAAAGCCCACCCATTTTTGAATTCAGATCATGATGTCTCTTACTAGTACAGAGCAGTTTGTGTTGCAGTGTTGCAATGTTGCAGTGCACATGGTTTAGCAGGCTGTATGAACCCAAGTTGAAACTCTTAGCTCCAAAGAGTTTTTCCTTCAATTATTTGAAGGACCATTATGGTATTTTTTCTTATTTTTAACCTCACTATGCAGAGGTTAAAGTAACAAAACAGGAAGTCCAAAAATTAGAAACCTGTGAAGTGTGACAAGTCGTACGTTATGTAGTCTCCCCTTATCACAGCTGGATTATTCAAAATCTCTTTGTTACAGACATTCAGACTGACTAAATGAAACTCATAGAAATAGTATCCCCATTTATCCTTCTGACAAGTTTCAGGTCATTCAGATAAATGAGGCTGTACTTTGCCCAGAAGCATAGCAGTGAGACTATTCCAAAGATATGTGACCTTTTGCCAAACAGCTTATCTTGCTTCAGTGGCTTCTTTAACATCTATTCCAAAGAAAGATTAAACAAATATAATTTGATTTGGGAAATATGTCTACCTTCAATATTTAAAAAATGTAGTTATCTAAAATACACACACTGACTGCTTATTTGTGTAAAATATTCTTGTTGTATTTGATGAATAAGAACCTGAATCTGAAGCATCTTTCACATTCTTCTTTTAGAAACCAGAAAATAAGTAGCATTATTCTTCTGGGTACAGGTTGACATGGCTAGGATGATGAAAGCAGAGCTGTGTTCCTTTTTTTAGATTAAACTAAATATAAGATTGGATGCACGCTAAAACAATAAGTAATGTTCTAGGAATAACTCACCATCAGTGACTATCTTTCAGCAATTTGTCCAATGTTTTATTAACATGTATTCATTACTCTGTATAGCAAATTTCAGCAAATCTCTTGTCCATAGGAAAAATATATGGATTGCAGTTGGGTAGGACTGTAACTTTTTTATTTTATTTTATTTTTCTGCCATCTTTTCTTTGTATATGTCTATTCTATGTGATCACTTTCTGTTTCAGGATCACTGTTTCTTCATCTATCCATGAAAAAAAACATAGAAAGTTAAATTGTGTTTTCAGAGATTTAGCTAATGTAGATGTTAGAAAATTAAACACAGACTGAAAACATAGGTCAGATCTCTGAAATGACACACTTCTTTAGGAGTCTTACTACATTTCAGATTAAACCAAATATCTGCTGAAATCTAGAAATCAATATCAACCATTTCCTCTTCTGAAATTCCATGTAAGTTAAATAACAAAGTGTTTATGGCTATTTTGCAAGGTTGCATAAAAGGGATAGTGAAGAAGCAATCTGAAAAAGAACTCTTGCCAGTAAATAATATTACATGTCCCTTCCAGCAATGATGATGACAAAACATGAAATCCATTGAAAGTAATAGCTTTCCTATAAACTGGACATATTAGCAAGGGAGAAGTACTGTAACTGAAAAGGGCTTTTAGTAAAAACAGAACACTTAAGTCTTTCTGTAGATGTAAATAAAATTTTAGCTCAGATGAAGCTATCTTGAAGTTAACTGAAGATCAAGGAATTAGAGAGCTTGCAAAAAAAATTCATTTAAGCCAAAATTCTAAGCAGCAGGGTCACATGTAAATAAAACTGATTCTAATCTTAGCAAGGAATTGGGGAAAACACAGGAATATTTTAAATCCTCAAAGTCCTTTAAAATGTAGGGTGTATAGTTTTGAGATGACTCAAATTAGGGTAATTACCAATCTGGGCATAATAAACAAGAAAGCTCATTACCTTTGCTTCATAAAAATTTGTTGCACCTCAAATGTGATTATTAGCATTTTGATTTGCATAACAAGTATCGTATTGTGCCGCCATGAGCCCGAGTGCAGATAACCCTTAAATACTTATTCCAATTAGCCAAATCTTGCAGAAACACATCCTCATTTTTGAATACTTTGAACTAATCAATGTAGATACCATTACTTTTCTAGAAGTGGCAGTAAATCAAATGTCTTCTGGAGAATGCATCATCTTTTGTTTTGTCATGACTACTGACTAGACTTTCTCTCTCTATGGTAGAGAAAGCGTTCCCATAGATACTGTCTCAAGTCCACTTAAGATACACAGAAAATAACTATATCATTCTCATACTAAAGGAATGAGACTGGTCTTTTGGAAAGCATAAGGGGATGAAATTCCAATTCTAACAAAGCTGGCACAAGAAATTAATATAGAAACTGAAAAACGTAAGTGCCAAATGCATCCTTGCTCCAGTCCCTTCAATAAGAATTGTAGAGAGAGAAGGACATTCTGAGTGCTGCAGTGAACCTCCACTGAATTATTTTCATGAATTATTAACTTCTATAATCAAAATGAGGATATGTCAATTATTAGAGGAAAGTGTGCTGTTTTCCCTTGAGCCTGTTTGCAGGGATTGTACGTGAAGTTGCCTTTAAATCAATAAAGGCAACATTAAAATTGCCCACCCAAAATGGAAATGTACTTCACTTCAATATTAACATCTTTCTTTGAATTTGTTTTGCTCCTCCATTAGATTACTTTCTTCTAACATCCAATTCACTAATTTATCTTGAAGACGCTTGAATATGCATGACAAGGCTATTGGGAAATTTATTTATTTATTTATTTGTTCATTTGAATATTTATATGCCACCTCTATTTCAAGAAAAGTGACTCCATTGAGATAATCTTGCTCCTTTTTTATTTAAAGGAATAGAAATGGCTGTGCACCAGTCTGCTGAAAATGGAAATAAGTAGATTAGCTGCATATACAATATTGCCATTATGAAGCCCACCAATTAATGTTTATATCTAGAAATAAATTGTAAAACACTTAGTAAGGCACTACCTTGACATACATATGGGGTTATCAGATCAGTCATCACCCAAGTCAACAAGATCCATGCTTGAGGTTGCAGTTCTTAGATATCTGGTGACAAATGGGCTACAGGACTCAAGACTATTGGCCAAGCAATCAGAATCAGCAAAAATTATTAAGTCTGGAATGGTGACAGTTGCCAGTCTGTTTGAATTCTAAAGTTCCAGAGCAATTTAGCTTCTTCATTTTCTATTACTTTATTTTATGGTTTATCATTATTATTATATAAGCATGTATTATTATTTAGATTGGTTGCCCAGTCATTCAGAATATTTTAGCTTCTTAATTTTCTATTACTTTGACTATTTTTTTGTTCCACCTGTTCTTAGCTATAGAGAAATGGTACTTCTTGCAGATATTCCAATGCACCATCATTGCTCCTTTGTCATGCCATTGTCTATCATCAGTTTGTGCAATCTTCTTGCAGCAGCTAACTGGTTAGTCCATTGTTTCTTAAGCTTCTTTGCAAAAGCAGCATTTGATGTCTGTTGCACCCATATTTAGATATTATACATATACATGACACATATTTTGATTAAAATATGGAACACATTTTAATATATTATTACATATTAATAAATCTTATAAACATTTCTCTTCTGAAATCTGTGAACACAAGCAAGGAGATTTCATGCATAATGATACCAATCAGATGCCAAATGACATTTAAATGATATTATCATACAAATATTGCTATTATGTAATTACATCAGACTATATAAGGATATAATCTATCGCATTTATAGAATGATGTCATCGTGCATATGTCATCATTTGCTCCTTTCCCTACCACGGATATTCACACCTTTTATAAAGAAAAGTTTTTTGTGGTTCTAGGTCATTATAGTTCTAGAGAAAAACCTTCGCTGTCTTAAAATTCAATAGAATCTCCGAATCTTCTTGCAACTATGGGATTCGGAGTCTTTCTGTTGGATATGTGTTTAAATGTATGTATATTCTGACAGGTAACCTGATTCTTGTCATTTTGTACCTGGAAAATAATCAAAATAAAATAAATTGAATAGAACTGAATAGCTGTCTGAGGCACAATGAGGTTTTATGCTTTTCAATGTGTAAATTAAACTGTTACAATTTTATAAAAGTAAAAAGCTGCTTTGGTGACACATGATTTCTTTTTCCCAATTTTGTTCTTACACAACATATGTAAGTCCTGCATCTAACACTGATTCACCCTGAGACTACATGTCTACAGTATAATTTTTTTTTTCACAAATAGGCATGGGGTGGGGTGGGGAATTAGAAATCCATTATAGTGTCAACTACCCTGATCTCCAAACCACTTTTCTGCTGTCAGTTATGGTGACTGAGGTAGTATATGGCTTTGGGTACTATCTTTAATATTATTTTCAAAGTTTGACTGGCAAACAACATATTTAACTAATAATAGTTTGAAGTGTGTGATTCTAAATAACTGACAGGTAAAACATGGCACTTGCTGAAAAATGCCAACTAGAAGAAAATGCTCAGCATCAATTACTGCAGTCAAATCTACTTGAATACTACCTGCTTAAATGTAAAGCAGGTGTTCCGTAAACTGACAGGTATTTGGAGACTTTATTATTCAGTAAAAGTCACATTTAGAATACCTTTTCCAGCTCTTATTAGACTCCCTACGCAGGTTTTGCAAAGTTTACTTTTAATCTCTGACAAAAATGTAAAATGCTACAGATGTAGACATTTGTTTGCTGCAGCTTAACTAGTTAATAGTTCAGTACTGCTGTAATTCTTTAAAAACCATGAGTGAATACCATCCTATCTCAAAAAAAACTTTGTAAATTAGTTATACACTTCATTTTGCATTACCATTTGATAGAAAGGCTTCATTTGTACCATATGTACAAAGGAGGGGGGGACCAAAATTTGTCAGTACTTAGGGCACCAGTGAGCCTTAATCCACCACTGTCAGTCACTGCCACTCCATCTTTGAAGATACACTAGGCAAACCTGCTGAACTATGTATGTTTCTCTGTGTATACACATAGACACAAATACATATCATCTACAAAGTTCGTCTTATATTTCCTATTACATTGCCTTTCCTTGGATAGGAACAATCTTGCCATCTAATGAACATAAGTTAGAAACATGTCAATGAAAGTAATCATACGTGCTTTTAGGGGACGCTTTAAAGAACAAAAAATGTCTACAAAACCTTTGAGTTCAGGCTTCACTAAAATGCCTTAATTATACATGTTTGTATGATTGTGAATGACTGTTTTAACAGTGATAATATCAAGTCACCAAAAGGCAGTTTTTTGACTGACATGATTCAGCTGTTGTTTTGGCGGGGTAGGGGGAAACGCTTTCAAATACAGATACAGATAGTCTTGCCTGGCAGAAGATAAAGAAGAGTAATGTATAGCTATTTGACACAATGGGAGCATCAAACAAATCTGAAACATTCACAGCATGACTGCATTCCAGGCAGTCACATAAAGAGATAAAAAGAAATAAAAACTTGTCCTAACCCTTGGAAAAAGGAGATGTCTTCCAAAGAGAAAACATTAACCACTTTGGAACAGACACTATCATGCAGACAGTTAATACATCACATTTATCTATCCGACACTGGGCATCATCCTTGGAGAATCAAATCATTCTGGGCTAGTGGAGATCTTTGTCCTAAAAGTGCCAAAGGTTCATTGCCATCTATTTTAAATTAAGTTAGAGATTACTCTCTTTACAATACTTTTAATGTTGGTGAGGACCATTTCCAGAGTTTAGAAATAGGATTGTGGGTATGTGCTAAAACCAAAAAGAATAGATAAAATGTATTTGTTCACCTCTATTGTTCTTTGCACCCTCTCATTCTTGGCTGATAAAGTGGAGCAATCTCTGTGTCTTCAAAGAATCAAACTTTCTTTTATAATCCTATATGACTGCATGTAGCACTTCCTTAGAAAGAATGAAAATGCATATTGTGTAACTTTGTCTATTCTTGATACAATCACATTAATAAGAACAACTTATTATTACAACTATTTTTATTTATTCTAGAAGTATATTTTGGCCTATTATAAGTTTCTATCTATCTTATAAGAATAATATTTCAGCAATTAAGAGGTAAAGAAATGAAGAACATAAACCTGATTAAGTTAATCATGCTCTAACCCAATGATAGAAAATCCATGACATGCTATGCCATTTTTGGTGACATGCCTAGAGGCCACACTAAAATGTGGTATACTCGTATGAACCTGTACCCTTTGGAAGTTGTGCAAGATGACCCTGTTTTTGCTTACTCTGTATAGGCTGAAAAATGTTCTTGCATGATCTTCTGAGACCTCAGAGACTACACAAGAAGTTGTCAGACAATTTTCAGAGGCTCCAGAGGCCACACAAGAGTAGGGCCCTCTCATGAGACTTCCAAACAATTCAAAAGCCATATAAGAACGCACCACATTCAGCCTCTACAGCCTCCAAAAAGCACAGGGAATCAGAGTTTTCTCAAGAATATGATGTGCCCTCATATGGTCTCTGGACCCTCTGGAAATTGTATAGGAGGGTTCTGCTCTCACACAGCACCTGGAACCCACAAAAAGCTTGTGAGGATGGTGTGTGGTTACCTGCCTTTTTCATAGGCTGTAAGGCTATGCAAGAGCATTCTCTGAGGTTTCCAGGCCTTGTACAACTTGGAGCTGCCTTGGATAGGCATTTTTTTTGTGTGAGAGACAAAAACAAATTGAAAAATATTTACAATTATGTAAGTATTTATCAAATTTATTTGCTGTCCATCTCACTATCAAGTCTTTGTTATGGGTTGATATATAGCAAAGTCAAGTTAGACATTTTCTGAATGTTTGATATGCTGGCCCCACAGGGTGTGCCACCATTGATCTAACCTATTACAATCAGGAATCAGCTTAGTCAAAAGTAATTTCAGTCCCTTCTGTTTCAATGGGACTATTGAATATCATCCAGAATGATGGAAATCATTTGTCCAGTTAAGAACCACCACCTGTAATTTCCTTTATACTATAATTCCTTTCAGCAATTTAGATGGAGTTAAAATAGCTGCTTACAAATGTTATGTCTTTTCTCTGGATTTACAAAAATATTTTAGCCCTTTTGCTTAAATAACAGTTCTTATATGTTTCCATCTAGGTCAGGGGTGTCAAACTCATGTCATCACGGCATCGTCACATGATGTATCACAATTTCTCCCCTTCGCTAAACCAGGCATGGATGTGGACAGCGCATGACACATCAGGCCTGTGGGCCATGAGTTTGACAGCCCTGATATAGGTTGTATTCCTATCTTTCTAAAAAAAGCACATCATAGGAGTCCAGTACTATAAACAAAATATCCAACTATCTTTACGGCATTCTTTAATGAATATGCAAATAATTTCATATAAAATGCCTTTCCATGCTACCAATTAGAACATAATCAATATAGTTCATGAAAGGATAATATCTCAGAAACCATCAACAGTTTACTTCAACTATTAGCCAATACAATATCCCACAAAGTAACAAAAACTTCCAAACCTTCATAAGCAAACCCAAAGATTTCACAACTAAAGAAGACAGAGCAGAAATTATTTACAGCATATAAAGCAAAGGTTGGAAAAGCCACTATGGAGGATAAAGACGCAAAAGATTAAGAACATCAGTTGGCTATCAGAAGTCAAGATAAATTTCCCCACAGATTCAATTGACATTAGATCAAATGAAATCCCAAAACATTACAGCATTTCTAGAAGCCTAACATTCTGAGACATTACTCATTAACGAACACAAAGACAAATCTAGTCTACAAAAGAAAGACAGGACTAAGAAGGAATCACAAACATATCTGAGAACATCTTCCCTTATCATACATCCAACAATCAATACATAAATGACAAGAACCAATATAATGGAGAAGAACAATCTAAGATGGAACAATGCAGCCAACCAAGCCAGGTAGGCCTATCAGAGTAAGGATATTTAAAACAAGTAGGACAACTGACACATTAAAAAAGGTCAGCAAATCATACTAACCTTATCTAGTTTGATAATTTGCGAGAAGAAAACCAGGCTCAGGGGCAAAAATATTGGAGAATGTGGAGTATATTCAAATAACTGTTGTCAACTTCTGAGCATCCCCTCTCATTTTTTTTACCTTTGGAAAACAAGCTCTAAATAGCTTTTCAGTTTAGACATCAAGCCCAAGTTGCTACTACTGCAAGGTTCTAAATTAAAGCATCCTAGAGGGATGCAATCTAAATTTTATTTCAGCATATCCAGTAAAAGGGAGAACAACTTCTCTAAGTAAGACCTTCATCTAAAGTTACTACCTTTCAAATCTTCAAGCAGAAATTGTGCTATAATTAATATTTGCCTTGTGTCTCCCATTTCCAATTGGTTTTTTATATTGGATAGTAGTGAATGTTGTACTCTCCTTCCACATGCATGGCCTATATTGCACAAGAGACAAATTATATACCACAAATACATAGAGGGATGCTCTGATCTCCATTTTGAGAAAGGTATTTAAACTGGAGCTTTGACTAATACATCAAGGTCATTGCTTTAGAAGGAAAAATCAGACTGAAGACAGAACAGAATATATGTTTATTAATCTTGGGGCTGCAGACTATAGCAAAACTAAATGGTACAAAAGTAATGAAACACCCAGCTCCTCAGTGCAAAATTAATGGTCACCCCCAAGCAATAAATATACTTGAAGTCAGTTAAAAATGGAACAGAGAAAAAGACTTTTTCATTTACCTGGAATAAGGGACCCAGCATGACAAGATTTTAAGAGGGATACAAGTGTGAGAAGGTGAATCAAGCTATTTGCTATAAGTGGTTTCATTTAGGGTAATAGTGCTAAAAGTTAAATAAGTAGTTGCCTTGGTATTTGCTTTGAAAGATCATATGAATATAAATGTAACTTTGAATTATTGCATGTGGCAGAATCCTAATCCTTTAACTTCTTTTGCCTGATACCATAAAGAATAGATTATTCATGAAGCAAAATAATCCAACCCATTTTATTTATTGGCTTACTTTATACAGCTTTTGCTCTAGTCCGTATACCAGGGAAAGACAATTGTTTTCATGACTATTCCCTTAGGATAATTCTTGGGGAGGCAAATAGTGTGCAGAGCTAAAGCCAGCAATGGGTAAAGCCAAAGTCAAAAAGGAGGATCTATTTTTGAGTATATTTTGAACTGCTCACCACTAAGCATTCTGGCAATCTCTTCTCTATCTCATGAGCAACTCACTGCAGTCAATGGAGAGAAAGCTTGTATTAGAGATCAGAACTTACCTCTTGCACATATGGTTTAAAATTGGGCAAAAAGTTGTCCACCTACCTCTAAAACTTGTCCTTGGAATACCTTACAGATGTCTTTTTAAATCTTAATATGGTAATTCTGCCGTTAATATAGTAATTCTGCCCTTAACAATCTAAAGAAATCAAAATGGCTTGCCTTGTGCTGCTTATTTCTACTGTTGGAAGAAATATACATCTGGTTCGGTTCCAAGTGGGGAGAAAAACACTGGGAACATGAAGGCTGATTGGAAAGATGGTTTAATGGAGCAGAACCATCAAGCACATGGTTCTGGTGCAGCTGACCACATGAAGTTGAGAGAGAGGTATTCATACCCTCTCTTGGACTTTGTTCTTGAACTTCCTGTTCCTGTGCAAGAAATGCATTCTATTGGCTGTAGTCAGACTCCCAGGTTTGGTTGAAGCTTGGAAGGTGATGATGTAATGAAGAAGCTTGTGTTCTGAAAGGGTGATATGTCAATTTCCATTGTGTCTTAATGGCTTTGTCCTGGTTTGGATCTTGAGTGAGGGCTAATCCCACGACCCTGGAGCTGAAGGTCTTTTGCCTTGTAGATAGGCTGCTACAGTCCTGGTGAGGCTATTAAGAAAGGTGGGGGCTGCTTTCCAAAAGCATGTTTCTCCTTTAGGAAAATATAATATTCTGCCTTTTTTAATATTTCCCAAAATATTTTATTCTTCTAGGAGAGTGGGGTGGATGTTAACTTTGTACACTACTAAGAAGACTCTAAGCTTAGTTAGATCAAAAACTGAAGCAGTGATATTAATTATGAGTGAATCATTTATTACTTACCAGATGTAAAATATTAACCATAAAAATCCAAAATCATTACAATATTTTTTTAAATATTTAAAATAATTACAGCCATGTATAAAAAGTTCACTTTTTCTATAAACTGAGAAATAAGCTTCAGTCACACGGGATTACATTCCACATAGCAGCCTCATTAAGATCTCACCACATTGAACTTCTTTCTCAGTTGGTAAGGAAAGCCAGAAAGAAATCTTTACATGTATGATGGTATGTGTATTGGCTTCTGTGAAAGCTAGAATATTCCCTGATTTATGTACTGTATGCCAAAACAATTTTCTGCTGTTAATGTTTATTTGAACAATTAGTGCAGATAATCACAAGATGAGTACGTCAGTGCCCAGGAGTTAGAACAGAACTGTTTTCTAACTGGAATGTGCCAAAATAATCTTTGCATTTTGCAAGAATTAAACAACCTTGTGATAAAGCAGGCAATACCTTGGAGAACTAGGATATAAACGTGTAAAGCTTCAAGTATTAAAGTCAAGAGAGTACCACTGAGCAACCTGCATAACAATTCTATAAACATAACTTCTCTAAAAAAAAAAAAAAGTTTTCATGCCATAGTACACTAGATCAAGTTTTCCAATTGTTCCTGAATAAATTTGTGATGTGTGAACTTCCACATCCAGGATTCCTTATCCAAGGTTATCATTGCTAAGAACTGGGAGTTGAAGTTCAAACATCTCAAAGTTGCACTTAAACAAAACCAAAACACATACATCTTTTAATTTTTAATTTTTTTTGCAAAATGCTTTAATAAGAACAGACAGAGCTGGGTAGGGCACACTTCTAAACCCTAGATGTTTCTATATTTAGAAATAAAATACAGATAAATCCTCATGCTCAGTTTGAAAATCAATTTTCATATCAAAAACAGGAAAAGTGATATAACTGAAAAGATTGGCTGGAGAGCAGAGTTATNTGAAAAGATTGGCTGGAGAGCAGAGTTATGTTTGAGGTATGGTGGTGACAGGCTTTCTGGGTTGGATCTTATTGCAAGATTAAATATATTTTCACCTTTATATTTTTCTTTTTTCTTGTATATTCTTTTTTCTTGTAACAAAATCAATTTTATATGATATTGCTAGAGGTGGGTTAAAAATAGTGTGTGATCAATCTTAATGTACCAGCAACTGAAGCTGAGGTTGATTATATTAATATGATAAGATGAAGACAGAGTAACCTTCCTAAAGCAGTGGAACTGAATCAAACCAAACATGTGAGATCCTAAGCTATTGAGAACATCTCGAGTAGAAAAGCTGTTTCTTAACAAATATATTTGCTATACTTAATTATTTTTTATTTCAACTGAAACACTACCTTTTTGTCCCAACTGTTTTTAAGAGTGGGGCATTTACATAGTGTGGAAATTTAATAATGGGGACATGAAGAAAGGAATGGGTAAACATGTGCATTTGTAAGCAAAGACAAGCAGCTAGAAATGTGACCTTAGCAAGGACACAGATAATGAAAAGCAGATTGTTGTCTTTCCTAATGATGTGAAAGAAGGCAGTACATGAGCACAATAAATGGCATTGTTGATAATGATGGTATCTACAAACAAAATAGTATCCTGTTTAATATAAGCACAGGTGCCCTGGTAAGGTCACCCCAAATGGTATTATCAGAAGCATTCCAGCAATAAAGGTCATAGTATGATTTACAATGTTTTCTTGGTCTTTTCTATTAGCAAACAAAAAGTATATAGCCTGTAACCTGGTTTTATTTTGTTGAGGAACCCAACATTCAATTCGTTTGTATATGCAAAACAAATACTTTATTTCAACTATCTTCATTTGCTTTGGTTCTTAATACGATTGCTTTTTCTCACAATGTATAAACATGCAAACATCTCTATGTCAACATTTCCAAAAAATAAGTTTCTCTACAGAAGGAAAAATTTAGTATTAATTTCACTTGTCGTTTACTAGACCCCAAGCTCATTTAAATCATTAGATCAGACCATAAGATGAAAAGTATCCTAAGAACACATTTGAGACCAAATGTATATTTAGCTTAGAATTCTATTTTCCTAGGGATTGTTTTTAGAAACTCATTTAGAAAATGAGTTGGGTTCAACAGAATCATTATGCGATATCAAAGCAGATGTTTTGTATGCAAAAACATCCAGATTAAGTTTTTAGCCGAAACACAACTAAAAGAAGAGCCTGGACTTCCAATACGAAGATGCATCCTATCTGGATAAAAAAGCAATCTGAAATAAGGCACCTTCCTGTAGACTTTGCAGAATTAGTTCAGTTTAGTTTTGATGTAGAAAAAAATTACATCATTCCCCTGAAGGAATTCCTCAATAAAGTGAAGTTCTATCATATATTCTTTATTCTACTTTAATATATGAATAGGATAGCTGATGTTTGCAAAGAAATTATTTACATTCCCCATATAATTTTGTTGTCCTCATTTTATTGGAAATCTTAGCAGTCTGTGCTATTCTTTAAGGTATTAAATATTTCTATTGTCTGGACCACCATATTTATTATTTGTGCAGTGGAATGATAGTTATTATTTTCATGGTCTTCTAATATCAAGTATCATATGGAAGAATTTAAAATATTCAAGAACATCAGGTTTCAAATCAAGGAGACTGGATCAATTAGCCCTATTGTGTTGGCTTGCTATACTGTTCATACTGGAAAATTACTCTGATAAGCATCCTGAAAGCCAAAAGAAAACCATCAAACTGTGCCAGATACCTGTCAAGTGTCACTGCTGTTATCCCATATGTTTCAATTAAATAGCCTTGACTTTTCCCTCTAATGTGTGTGCTGCCTATTCTACAAATACAGCCACATCTGTTGGGCTTTATTTCAGGAATGTGAGAAACAAAGCAAATGCTAATGAAAAACCTGTGTCTGTTTTCTGCTAAGCCATTCATGCATGAGAATGCAGAGTTATATAATCTTTGTTGATGAATAGGCCTTCTTTTGTTCTTATGCCTCTTTGTGGAATCAAAGCACTACTACCACTTGTTTGTCACTCAGAGAATGGCACAAGAGACACGGGGTCATTGAAGGTGGTCTTCCTTCAATTAGGTCACATACACACTGAAGATTAATTAAATACTCATCCTCCTTCCCCGGGGAACCTAGAGAACTCTAGTTGCACAAAATGTATTAGGATACACAGGTAATTCCCAGTACTCTTAGCAACCTTATATCTCAATTGTTTTACTTAACAGTGCCAAAAAGTGATCTTTAGATTTCTTGCATTTAAATACCCATACTACACAATAAACATTTTATGACAAAACATAACATATAATTACTATATAGAGTATGTATGTATGCTATTAGTATTAGTATTACTAAAACTCTTCATGTCCCTGTAATCACTTAATATAGGGTAGAGTCAGGGCAACTGGAAAGAGCTGAGGATTTATCAGCCAGATGCCCTTTGTGATGTCATACTAAGTTCACAGCAGGCATTTCTTTTCTTTGGCCATAGGTGAGAGAGACATCTGCTCCTGCCTAGGATTGAACTCTTAACCTTTCCAGTGGGAGGTGAGCTGCTTCACCACTAAACCACCACAACACTCAAATATTAGTACTGGTATAAGATGAAAATCCAATAAGATTTGAGGACCTACCAGCAGCAAATACCAATATAAATTTTGTAAAGTTTAAACAAATATGCAATATATCATGTAGTTTCTGCTAGGCTTAATTACAGTATTTTATTGGTAAAATATTCCAAAATACAAAAGAAATAAGGATCTAAACTTATGATATGCTTTTATGCTGCCTGCTGCAATTGGGGACATTTTTAAAATACCTTGTCTTCCTACAGAAAATTGTTGCCTCCCTTTCCTATATACAACCAAAATTACCCCTAATTGCATCTCAACATTATATGTGCGGAAAATTTCACAAAAATTCCTTGATTTGGTGGAGGAGTCTCAGAGGAGGAAATATATATGTAGAATACATAATACATATGTGTTCTGTATTTTTGAAAGATTTATTAGTTGTGTACTTTGTTTATCTTTATTTGTGTACTTTTCCCTGCTTCCTGTATTTATACTACATCAAGTTGACTTATTTTACTAGATGAAAGCATATAGCTTGTAGAATAGAAGAGTTACTTGATTGGGTATGTCAATCCATCAACAAAAATGTTGCATTATTGGTGAAAGTTTCAGCATATAAATTTAATAAAAAATAAATAAAAACTAAAAACAGGTTTTTTAGATTTTTCTGAGTATAAGTGTTTTAAAAAGAGAAAAATCTATTAAATTTCAAGAAAACAAAATTAAAGTAATTCTCTTATTCATAAACCATGTTCAGGGCAATGATCTACCCCTAATAATTGTTGCTTTGATTTGGGAAGTAATGTGAGCTGACCTTCATAAGACCTATAAGTCATGTTCCTCATTTGAGGAACATCTAAAATTATCACAAAAATAAGGAAGATGTAACCTTTGGCTTTTAGTAATTTAAACACTGATAGGATGGGCACACACAGAAATGATACATGTGTTGTTTGAAGCCCCTTCTGATACATATAGCATCATGATTTCTGACAGGACAATCAGACTTTATGACATCTTCATAACTGAGAAAATTGCACTGTCCATTGTTATAGGCCATTGACCAGGAGATATTCAATTTTTATATAAAAAAATGCTCACAAAAGTACAGCCTTTTTAAAATCTAGCACTGATTTGCTGCTACAGTGGTTTCAGAAGTGAGATTATATCTTGAAAAACTGCCTATGGTTTCCACACCTATTTTCCCATTGCCTCCAATTACTTCTAAAAAGTAGATATCAAAATTCCTTCCACAGACTAATTGGTCAACAAGTTGCCTCCTACATAGCATTTCTAACTATTTTCCTACATGGAAAGGTATGCTACTGTGTCACTTAGTCATTGTTTTTATGAAATAGGCAAGATTCATTGATTTATCTATTCTTATCTGTTTCTTAGTATATACTGTGCTATTAGCATCTCATAGTGGTTTATAACAAGGGTCCCCAACCTTTCGGACCTCAGGGACCACTAAATTCATAATTTTAAATCCCGCACACCACTAATATGAATCCAGCATGCCGCTCGCTGAAGCGCCTGCACTCCCAGTGACAGGATGGGGTCGTTCAGGCACTTAGCTTGGCTGCCTGTTTCTGCAACCTTAAACACTCAAAGAGCCATTTGGACCCATTTTCCACAGAAAACAAAACACCAGGATCTCTCATCTCTCTCTTTTTTTCTTAGTATCTCTCTCTCCCTCCCTCCCTCTCTCTCTCTTCCTCTCCCCCCTCATCTCTTTCTCTCTCTCTCTCTCTCTCATATCTCTCTGTGTGTGTATCTCTCTCTCCCATCTCTCTCTCTATCTCTCTCTCTCATCTCTGTCTCTCTCATCTCTCTCCCTTCTCTCACTGTCTCTCTGTACCTCTCTCTCTCATCTCTTTCTCATCTCTCTTTCTCATCTCTCTCTCTCCCATCTCTCTCTGTGTGTGTCTCTGTGTGTATTTTTCTCTCTCATCTCTCTTTCTTATCTCTCTCAGCTGGGCCAGCTGGTGTCTCAGGCAGAGAGGAAGTCACACATTTCCCAGTTGCACAGCACCAATAAGGGCCAGAAGAAACGCCCGCGAGACACAGCAAGAGATGAAGCTTCGCTGTAGCTGGGAAGCTCAGAGGCTTCAGGTGGAAAGGGCATCAGCTGCAGCTGAGCAGCAGAGATGAACAATAACTGCATCTTTCTCTCAAACTGAGATCACATAGGGCTGAGAGAAGGAAGGTACAATGAAAGTCAACTGGACTACCTGTGAGGAGGACTACCTGTGAGGCTCCTTTTCATGGACTGTGCTGGGAAGCAGCTTTTTAGCTCAGTGAGTGGAATGAAACATCACTGGAAATAATGTGCCTGTTTCCTTGCTGTTTCTTAGCCTGGATGATTCTTGCCTTGACACTCAGTCTGGATTCTGTACCTTGAACTTCAGATCATGCCTTTTAAATTCAGGACTTGCTTTTGCCTTATGGACTTACCTTGCCTTTGTGCTGTGGTGCTGTCTTTTCTTGAGAAGCCTGTTTAACGTATTGGGGGTGGGGGGTTGCTGACATTGGAAAAGGGAATTGCAGGGGAATACTAATTCAGGCTTGGAAGCCTTAATAAAGACTCCTAACACCTGTGGTGTGTATGGGACAGCACATAACTACTGTGCTACCAGGGCTCCTATTAAACAAAGCTAATGATCAAATAGAAATTCCAAATTCCAAATCTTCCAAAGAGTTTTTTAAAAGATTGTTTTGTCTCCCTCCCACACAGATAGTGTTTTATGAAACATTACTTGTTTTGAAAGAAATATTAATGCACGCACATGTTTAAAAATGTTGACTATATAAAGAGAAAAGTCACATAGAAAACCTTACCATCTGCATTAAAATGGGTTGCTTTTGTTGAATATTGAAATGGTACATCTACTGGTATGAAGGATACCTCATAAGGATACCGCATAAAATCAAAGATTTCATTACAACAAAATTTTAACCAATATTCATATGACAAGGAATCAGAACCTATTAAACCACAAATGTGGTTTAACAGGTTCTGATTCTTGTTCTGTTTACACAGAATTTGCCATTGGTTCTATCACATTGGCCTTAGATATCATATATCCTTAGGAGCCTCGGTGGTGCAATGGTTAGAGTGCTGTCCTGCTAGCTACTCCTACTGCAATTTGGCAGATTGAATCCCACCAGGCTCAAGGGTGACTCANACTATAAAGTAGTATATAAGTCTAAGTGCTATTGCTATGTATGATCTAAATTAATGATGGAAGGGCATTGTATTATAAAGTTATAATAAGAATCAAAATGATTTAATAGGGCCACACTTAACAGGGGTTGCTGGAAAGATGAGACAACTCTCTGAGTTGATTTGTATTTGAACTAAACTTTCATCAACGAACATTAGCATTCTCTGACCTTGTCCCTAATTAACCACGAGAGCAAATATCAACCAATCACCTTAGTAAAAATTGGTCATCTGGAAAATATTACAGTGTCTAATTAATGGATATGCTTTTATTAGATTGCTTACACTTTCTTTTAAAAAAAAACCCACACAACTTCCTTAGATTTTATTATGATTATCTTCAGCCTATTTATGATTGTCATTTGGATTTTAGGAATGAAAAATGTATCAACCTATAGTACAAATGTATTTCAAAAGTTAAAAAAAAATGTCCTTTTGCAAAGGAAATAGCATTAGGTTCCCTCTAGTGAACTGCATCTCTAGAAGGTAGTCCATCTTCCTGCTGTTAAAGATACCAAGATTAAATTAAAGAATTTAATCTAATATTAGAGTTTTCTAGTATTGTGAACATACTCATGTGCAAAAATGCAACAACATATTTTCAAGCTGCTCAGAACAAGTTTGCCAAGTTCACATACATCATTTAAGTACTAAATGTTTTCATTACCAAAGGTAGAATGAAGGACCTATAACAATAATAAAAGATTGAACATGAGAGTGCTGCAAACTTATGAAATAAAGGAGTGATAGGCCAACTGCATCTACTAAGTACAAAAACAATCCAATCTGCCCAGGTGAGATTTGTAAAATCCTGTTGCACGATGCAGGGATTACATCCCACATTTAACAGTCCCATGAATATCTATTTTGCCCATCCTCCTCCCCCAAATGTTATTAGCTGATCACTATAGCAGTGTCAACAGCATTAGAACAATTCTTCCTTGGTTTAGGGATTGCCAAAACAAGAGAACACAATCTCTACAATCCTTTTCCCCTGGCACCTATATTCTTACTGCTAGTGGCCATATGTATACCACAGATATACTCACAGCAGTGGTGGGATTCAAATTTTTTNNCTACCGGTTCTGTGGGCATAGCTTGGTGAGTGTGGCAGGGGAGGATACTGTAAAATCTCCAGTCAGAGGTGGTATTTACCGG
>AZIM01001932.1:223699-237615 GCA_000516915.1 Ophiophagus hannah | reverse complement strand
TGTTAAAAAATTTGAATCCCATCCCTGATGAGATCCCAACAACTACAGAATAATTAAGTAGCAGAACAAAATATAGATGGGTTTAGCTCCACTATTAATGAATACTAACAGAAAATCATTACCTTTATCATGGTTGTTCTACCAGATATTGTTGAGTCAATATGGAGTCAATGGTGGTTTGTAAAATACACATGTGTAAAAGTTCCAATGTACCATAAATATAAATACATTAAAACAATCAATAACCAATCAAATATATAAATATATGAGGGTAAATTGTATCAATGATAAAACACTTAAGAGAACAAAATAAAACAATACCAACAATTAATGTAACTGCATAACATAATGTAACATAAAGACATAACATAACAAAAACATAATGTAACATAACATAAAATATAACATAACGTAATACCACCAATATAAATAATTACAAGTAAAACAAATTAACTGAAAACTCTTTGGAAAAGTTCTATCTTCAGTAGCTTCCCAAACATTAAAAATGACAGAGCAATTGGTAATTTTAAGAGAAGGACATTCCATGAGGCCAAAATAGCAACTGAGAAAAGGGGCCTTCCTATCCTCCAATTTGTCTATTAGAAGTAAAAGTAGATTTATTAAGAAATATGTAGAAGAAAGTCTCATCTCTGCCTAAATTATATGTTAAAGGAACTAGATTTCCATTTAGCTGCCATTGACCAATCTGCTGTTTACAGAGAAGAAGCAGCATACAGAGAGAGGCTCAAATCATCAATATCTAGACAACACTCTCTCTGTGGTCTACAACCAGCTCATGAGAGATTAAAATACAGGACAAGCTTCCTTAGGTTGATGGAAGATTTCGAAGAATTTGAAAGCAGAGTGGACATATGGAAAGCTACAAAGAACCAACATTGGATGGAACCCACGGAGGAGCTGGTACCTGAGTCTGGCAAACAGCTGGGAAGTATGGAAATCTTTGTATAGAGTAAGACTATGCACTGGTACAAGATTCAGAGACACTCTGAAGAAATGGGGCTATCAGGTGGCTTCTGCCCTTTGCAATTGTGGTGACATGCAGATAACAATACATATACATACCTGCCCTTTGTGTCCTAATCAGTGTACACTTGAGGATTTCATGACAGCATGACAGAATGCAGAATTAATGTTGCTGATTTCTGGCAAAATAAAATAGATAGATATTTTAAGTGTGTATTTTATATTTTGTATTGTATAGCATGCCTCATTTTAATTGTGATGCTTCTGATGTGAATATACAAACTAGATGGTCCAGAACTGTAATTCTCAGCTCCTCTTCCCATTAGCTAAGCTGGCTGAATCTGATGAGAGAGACTTGCTACTCATGCTTGGCGCATACCATCTGGTTATTTCATTGGGTTCTCTCATAACGACACATTAAACCTTTCTGAGTGGTTTATATGAGCATGCAAATCTTCTCCTTATTCCAGCCCTGTATTGTAAGTAAGGAATTTCAGCTAGGAAACATTTTTTTTAAGTCTCAGGCCTTGAGCAATGGATGTCCACCATAACTTTTTAGCGTGCTGGGCAAACTATCAGAAAATCAGTACAGTTTAAGCAAGGATGAAATGCAATTTTCAGGGATAAGGCATGCTCAAGTATCCTAGTGTAGTATAGAAACACATAAAGAAGAATTAAGGCATAAGCTAATGATCAGTGCCCAGAGAAGTAGATTTTTTTACTTCTTCTTTGAGGTCTATGAAATATATAACTGGGTGGCATGCTGATAAAATTACATTAGTGGGTACCTTAACATTTTGTGGGGATTTTTTTAATCCTAGTAGCCAAGTGTCATAATAGCTACTGTTCAATGAAACATATAGGCTTTGAAACATATCTTCTTATCAAATACAATGAAAAATGTCTGTACATCCTAATTCAGAGTTGATTTTACTCTTTTTTGGTCCTGCACACACACCAGATTTTCAGTTGGAGATTTTTCAGATTTTCTTTAAGCATCAGATGCATCAAAAGCCTCTTGAATTCTTTGTTGGTAATTGCCAATTCCATGGAAACAGGAAATATGGTTCTTAGCAATGCCTGGTATTCATGTCTAATGTGATTGGTAATGTTAATGGAGATTTAGCTACCAGAGACTTTTCTTTCCTGTTATTAAATATCCCTCCAGGCTGTGGCTTGGACAGCACAAAACAAGAAGTCCAAAGGCCAGATGTCTGCTCCCAATAATGGAAGATGCAGCCCAGGTGACTGCATGAGAGAACAAGATAGGATAAAGAATGTGCATGTGAGGCAACCTGCAGTTGAACCACAATCTTTTTCTGTATTATCTGCTTAGGTTACAAAGGCAATGTTTTGTCATTACTGCCTGTGTGTACTTCAACATGCAGCTAAACCCTCCTATCCTTTAATAAGCCAGACCATAAACTTAAATCTTGATACTTCATTAAAGAACAGGATAAAGTGAAACAGTGATGCTATGTATGGTATATAGATTTTTTCTGCAGACAAACATGTGTCACAGACTAAGCTTCTAGACGTTTCTGTTATCTCAGAAAGTTACAAAATGGTAACTGGCTTCTCAGGATGCATCTTTCCCCCCCCCCCCCCCCCCCCCCCCANNNATCTTTCCCCCCCCCCCGCCCCCCAGAATGAGAAATGATGGGAATATGGATGTCTTGAAGGGTCAAATCAATTTCCCAACAATGAAAGATGGTGTCTGGCTACCCAGATGGAGCCCAATACACATTATAGAACAACAACAGCAATAAAATACACAATTATATGCTGGAGGCGGGATTTCTGTTTTGTGGATGGAGAGAAGTGATTCTGTACTAGTTATATATCGAGGCCCTTATGTTAGCATCTTTTGAGCATTTTTTGAGCTTATGAGATTCAGAAGCAGAAAGAAGAATGAGAAATTGTCATCGGCCCATCAATTTCTCATTTTATAAGTTTCTGGATATATATATATATANATATACTCAGAAAAAGGCAATGTTTGGCGAGTGAGTCATGCTTTAAAAGGAAGGGTAGGAGCAGTGCCTTTTCAAGTAAAGGTGTTTATCACTCATGTTTTATTCTGATTACACTTAATGTAATAAAATAATGCAAATACATCCCCCCTTCCAGGCAGGAGGATCTTTGAGCATAATAATGTATTAACCGAATGCTAGAAGTACATATTGTCCAGAACCATCTTTCTTAATATTGGGAAATAGAAAGTAGGTGTATTATTATTATTATATTCAGATAGGATCTGGTATTAGTAACCTCCTGTTGCTATAGAAACCAATAGGATGGAGTGGGGGAGGAACAAGCAAGTAGATATGCAAGGTCTGTTTGAATGCTAATGCTGTACTAGAGAGTTGTGCTTTCTCTGCATAAACCTCTTTAGTTGGCATGCTCAAACTTTTAAGGGAAAAAGGAAGATCCCCAAGCCCACGGGGATGCCTTAAGCCTCTACAACAGTGTTTCTCAACTATGGCAGTTTGAGGAGGTATTGATTTCAACTCCCAGAGTAATGGATGTCACATAAGGTCTTTCTGAATTCTTCTCTGGAAAAAAGAGAGGACTTGGGGTCATCCAGAGGGCTCCTTACAGACGTTCCCTATGTCAGTGAGTAGTGGTCTACGGTGGATTTTAGAGCTCTGGGAGACATGCAGAAACAGCTTTTTTCAAGCCACGATCAGAGTCTTTCATGAAGACACTGGGATCGTCCATCTCCCCTTTTAATCACTTTTTATTGGAATTGGCTTGTAGATTGCTTTTTGGACATTAAAAAGCTTCAGGAGGTCAAGTTATACTGTTTGTAACAAATTGGCAAGAACTGTGCAGCAGACAAGGAATCAGAAACAGAGTTCCCTGCCCTTTGCATACTTCATATACTTGTTACGTTTAGCAAACTAGAACTGGTCCTTTGTGAATACTTGTAAAACAGGAAGTCACTGTGATCATTTCATTCCCTGGTGTTTCTGTGCATAAATTCTGTGTATTTGAATAAAGAGATGGCACTATGAGACAGCAGAAGTTTTGCTGCACTGAAACTTCATAACCATACCAAGCACTCACCAGAATCCAAATTAAATGTGTCCATTTATTTTTCTGCACATCATTTCTTTACTTTGTGTAGGAAAGTCCCAAAGCACATTCTGATATATCAGAAGTTTACATCAGTAGGTAAAAGACTGCTATGTTGTAGTTCTTTAAACATCAGATATATTGGGAGAAGTATAACAATAAATATGTGTCCTGTGTTTAGATCAATGCCTCTTGGCTTATGAAAGCTTCTTGTGAAGTGAAATGTGGATATGTTCTGGTAGTGATCAATGCTTCCCTGTGGGAAGGGGCATTATCCCAGCTTTTTAAGGAGGCCGTGACTCTGCCCTATTGGATAATTTTCATCCTGTCTCCAATCTTCCCTTTATGGAGAAGGTTCATGAGAAGATGATTGCACTGCAGTTCTTAAGGTTTCTGGATGAAACCTTGTCCTGTCAGAGCTGAGGTCTGGATATGGCATGGAAATGGTATTGGTCACCACTTTTTGATGATCCCTGACAGGAGCAGGATGGAGATACCTGTCCATCCTTGCTCTACTTGTGGGGTCCTGCAGGTCCCATATTTTCTCTGCTTCTGTTTAACATACACATGAGATCATTCACCACCATGGGCTGAGATATCATCTGTTTGCCTCAGCACATGGGTGAGTTAAACGGTGCCTGGAGGCTGTTAAGGGCTGGATGGGGAGCAACAAGCTAAAACCGAACCCTAGCAAGACAGAATGGTTCTGGGTTTGGGACTCTTTGGTCAATGGAAAATTGTTATCACTGATTTTTCAATGGGGTCACACTGCCCCAGAAAGACCCGGTGCATAATCTGGGGTTCTCCTGCACTCACAACTGGTGGCTGTTATGGATAGAAGGTCTTTGTGGAACTGCAGATTGTGTATGATATGCCCTTTCTTAGACCTGCTCAGCAATCCTTTCTTAGACCAACACCCGCCCCCCCTAGTCACCACTGTCTTGACTACTGCAATGCACTATACCGGGGGCTCTCCTTGAAAAGTGTTGTTGGAAGAAATGTATCTGGGTTCAGTTCCAAGTGGGAAGAAANNNNCTGGAAACATGGAGACTGCTTGGAAGGATGATTTTAATGCCACATTGAGGTCCTGGGCAAAACAGAACACATAAGTAAGAGAGGGAGAGAGATTTATAACCTTTGTTGGGCTTTGAACTTGCTTCCTGTTCCTGTGGCAAGAAATGTATCCTGATTGGTTGTCAGACTCCCATAGGGCCATGCAGGGGTAGCTTGGTTGAATCTTGCTGGGTGATGTAATCTTCCCAGATGCTATGTGGTGAGATGGATAGAAGGCTAATTCTAACATGTCCTGAGGGCCATGTCTTAATCCCATCACCCTGGAGCTGAAGAGGGGGGGACAGGCAGCTGCAGGAAGCTTTTTTGTCTTTAAAAACATGTTTTTCCTCTTCTCATCCAGGGAAATATAATATTCTGCTTTTTAAATATTTCCTAGAGTATTTCATTCTTCTAGGAGAGAGGTGGGTGCTAACTTTCTACAGTGTCTTGAAGCTTCAATTGATTCAAAATGCAGTAACCCACATGGTTCTTTGCAAATCTAGATTTATACACATCATCTCTTTTGCGGGAGCTGCATTGACTATTGATTTTCTTCCGGGTTCAATTCAAGGTGCAGATTCTCACCTGCACATGGCCTGGGGTCAGATTATTTGAAGGACCATATTTTCCTAATTATATCTAACCAAGCCAGCCAAGTGGGCAGGCAGAGTATGTTATGGGTCCACTCTCTTAAAGGAGGTTCATCTGGTAGGACCAAGAAGATGGTCTTCTTTGTGGTGGCTCCCTCCCTGTGGAACATCATTTCTATGGAAATGATGCCCCCTACTTTGACATTACTTCAAAAAGCCCTAAAGGCATGGATTGACCTATAGGCCAAGGAACCCAGGGTAATATGGAATTCATCAAGTTGCTGGTTTGATTGTTGTCACCGGGAAGGAGGGGATAGGTGTTTATTGGGTTTTGCATTGGGGTTTTATTTCTGTAAACCACCTGAAGTTAGTTGGGTGGCCATTTTCTTAATAAATAAAAATAAAATAAAAAAATACGTTAAAAATTAAGATACAGGGATTGTATATCAAGTGAAGTCAGTCTTGATGTGTCATATACATACCAGCACAGATGTTTATGCTTAAAAACTGATAGGCCAATCATCTGTCACAAATTTTTGGTCATCCACTTGGCTGCTGGATTACAAGTGCCAGCTACAAGAACAATTTCTGGATGCACCAGTGATTATATGGAGTGATTTGCACTAATAACATCTTTTTTTCCTCGTGATGTTCCTTGCTTTTGGATAATGACTTCTAATAAACAACTTTGAAGTTTCTATGGTAACAAATTTTTGTTATGCTAGCCATCTCATTAAAGCAATTATTTGAATGAGAACACAGAACTTATTTTCATAGTTCAATTCCTCTTTCCTTCAGCCTCATATAATAAACAGAAATGTGAATACATAACATCCTTTCTTAATCTAGCTCTAAATTAGAGTTTTTCAACTTTTAAAAGATGTGGGATTTCACCTCCCAGAATTCCCCAGCCAGCATGATTATAATGGTTACATTTTATTTTGCCTAATATGTCTAGCAATGCTTTTTACACAAGTCAGGAAAATGCAAATAGATTTTTCAAACTATTTCTCTGTAGGATGTTTTGTTTTGTGTAATAGCATAAAACCAATCTGAAGAATGTGAAATTTAGTCAGAAATGTTAACATTCCTGAAGGAAACCTGAATTTTGAAACAGGGATGGAGGGTGAAACATTGTTGCCTGTCAAAGTGTTTTTAATTATGTTGTATTTATATACATATTTTGAAATAATCAGTATTGTGTAATGGTCAATTTTGACATTCAGAAGCTCGTAAGATTTCCTTCTCCATTTATATTTAGACTTGGTGAAGATACTGTCCATGTTATTTCCTGTCAGTGTTACGACATCCATATTGCTCTTTGAGGAAAATGGGCAATCTAGAAATTTGAAATAAATAAATAATAAATATTCATAGAGTATGAAAAACATGCAGCAAGGGATCCCCCAATGCTCTCCCCCGAAAGAACAATATTTCTCTCTGACTGTGGATCTTGTAGACAATCAGTTCCTGTACAATGCTCAGTGTCTTCAAGACTGTGGAACTGTAGCTGTTCTTGAATTCAACCTAGTTACACAAAGTAGTAATTCTATTTAAGCTGCTGGAGATGTCATGTTTGATATTTGGTATAAATGTGACACTTAATTCTGACTTTTTCACCTGAATCAGGAGAGACTAGCCTGGGACTTGACAGTTTCCAAGAGGCTGTAATGAGGATTCAAACAGACCAAAGATGAATTTAAATAGAGATAGATGTTGAATAGGTACCTTCAGGGCTGGGTGCTTTGAAGGTAACCTGCTCTGAATAAATACCATTCCTTTTAAAGGAAAAGATGATATGGAAGTTCCCCTTGATAGTAATCTGTTGCTAGATACATGTACAGCTTTATCAAGAAGAAAAACTTAGGTCTAGTTTTGGCTGGTGCATTAGGTATCACACATCTGGATGCCTTTACTTATCTTAATAATAACTCAGATTACTGCAATCCACAATAGGCCAGAACACAATTACCAGTTATTAAGTAGGGTGCCTAAATGGAATTATATCAAATCAGTCCTTGAAAGAAGTACACGAGCTACTTGGGAATTATGAAGTCCAATTTAAAATGTTGACCTTGGTCTATAAAGGTTTAAGCAATTTAGGACCCAGTCATTAAAAAAATTCCTCCCCCAATAAGATCAGCTGGGAAGGCTTTGCTCACAATCCTACAGCAGAATAGAATAGAACTCGCCATGGGACAACTTACTGCAGGACAATTCAACAAATACAAAAGTTAAATTAGTTTTGATGCAACTGTGGCCAATAATAAAATAAAGAAAGTCAATCCAGGAATACAAGAGTTCCAATAACGTTGATGAAAATGTGATCACCAATAATAAACATAACCAAATGAAATGATTAATACAGTGAGTTATCCTGCTGTGAGTTGGCCGTGGTGAGTTGGTTGTGGCAAGTTGGCCGTGGTGAGTTGGCTGTGATGAGTTGGCCATGGCGAGTTGTCCTAGACCTGACCTAGAGATAGGTTTGACTCACTATGAGTTGCCAGGAGAATGCCCTTCTTGGTGACAGTAGTATCTCAATCATGAAGCTCTCTCCTAAGAAATGATCCATACACTGCATTCTTTTGGAAAATATTTGAAGACGGGCCTCTGAACCAAAGTGTTTATGATATAGTAACTCTTCTAAGACTGGATTGCCTTTAAAGTTATTTGTTGTTTTGCTTTTTTAATAATAATCATTTTAATTTTTTGTATTTATTATNAAAAATATTAGAATCAGAAATAATGTGTGTTAATCCCTTTCATGCTTCATAGAATTCCATTAAATTCCAAGTTAGGGAAAAACAATGTGGTGTCCATGGATACCTTTCTTGTTGCCTGCCAGGCTCCCTTTTCATAATATATGAATCATTATGGTTTTTAGATTAGAAAAATTAATGGGACACAGCCAGACTGCAGAACACGGCACCAGACTCTTAACATTCAAATGTTAAATTTTAATTAGTTTCTAAGTTTAAATGTAAGGTATAGGTTGGAGTTGCAATCCACTAAGACAAAAAATGATGAAGGAAAGCTGAGATAGTAAGGAATATTCTGGATGATGGTCCATTTTGCTTTTTGATAAATGCCAATAGCACCTAGTTGATAAAAAGTCAGCAGATGCCAACTGAATATTAGGAAACAACCTTTCCTATAGTTAGAGCACTTTGGCAATCAGATGAATTACCCAAACAGGTAGTAGCTTCCTCCTCATTGAATGTATTCAAGCAGAGGCTGAGCAACCATCTGTCTGGGATGTTTTCACGAGTTGTCTGCATTGGGCAGAGAGCTGCATTCGGTGGTCTGAATGGCCCCCTTTTGAATCTGTGATTCTACATGGGTATTTGGTGACTCTTGAAGGCAGCCCTTTGTGAGAACTTTCATGGCATGTTTTCAAAGTATCAAAGGTGTTATTGGCACTAAAAGGTGTCTCCCTAGCCCAAAGTACTCTTATGATGTAAAATTCCACTCTAAGCTTCATACAATATGGAGGTAGCTAGTCTGTGATGTTTCCTTGCTGAGCTACTATTGACAGCTCCCGTTAAATAATGGCAAAGCAATAGCCGAGGCAGCTAGACTGCTAAGCCAGTTCTCCTTTGTGGGTAACCAACTACCTAATAACTACTGGGCAGCCCAGAGAGATTGTTAACCATATGGAAGAAATAATCCTTTTCCCTCCTGCAGAGAAAAACACCAAAGTTGTTACTGCAGTGACAGCTGTTGTCCTGAAAGGCCAAACCTTTGAAGAACTGCTCTTTCTCTTGGAGTTTCATAGTGAGTAGCTTGAGGAATCAATACGCCTCCTGTGGACTACAGGGGCCCTGCCCTCATTATCACCACACGAAATGGCTTTTACTGGGAGTTGAAAGATGCCCAAAGCACTCTTATTTTCTCTTCTCTGTGAGATACTTTGGAGACTAGCTTCTGCTTGTGTTTTCAAGCACAAACAACAATCCAAGCAAACAGACGGCAAAATAAGCAAGACTGTACTTCTTCAATTGGGCTGGTCTTTCTGAAAGGCAGGTTGCTGCATTTCAGATCAGGCTACAAACAAAAGAGTACACAAAGAGGCCCATCAAAAAGAAGTATTCCTCTGGTATATAGGGAGATTCATTCATTGTCAAGAGAGGGTGTGATGGGCTGAATTGTCTTTCACAGAGGCAAAACAAAACAAAAACCCACAAGATTAATGAAAGCTGATCATATAATTGTGGAGTTGAAAACCACCATAAAAATAATCTAATTCAGTGCTTCTCAACTTTATCTGGCTAGAGAATTCTGGGAGTTGAAGGAAACATACCTTAAAGTTACCAAGATTGACAAACACTGATCTAATCCAACCCTCTGCAGTGTGCAAGAAAACCAGTTAAACCATTCTAAGAGGTGACTAGGGTACCTAATCTCTTTTTTAAAAAAAACCTAGAGACAGAGAGTCCACAATATCTGAGGAACAATCTCACCCCAGTGGAATTGGCCCACCCCACTTTCACTGGCAGAAGAGCCATAGGATTCTGGTTGGTGTGGATGAGGAGTAGAGCCTTTTCTACCATGGTTCCTGACCTCTGGAACATTGTGCCCCCAAGGGGAGAGATGCCTTCTAAAAGGGCCTGAAGACCTGGCCCTGACAATTAGCCTGAGGCCCCAATGGTGTCATTCTGGTGATAGTTAATGGACTAAGATAAGCCTCTACCCGCTTCCTGTGCACACCTGTTGCTCCCTTCCCTCCCACCTTTGTTAATTTTAACTCAATTTTATTGCTATTATTTATTGTTTTAAATGTTTAATCTTGTGTTTTTTAATTGATTGTAAGCCACTTAGAGTTGCCTCTCAATGAAATGGTTAAGTTAAATAAATAATAAACAAACAAACAATTAAAATTTGCATGTAAATTGTTCCACTGTTTTATCACTGTTCCACTGTTATATATATCTTATTATGGTGTTTTTTCTGTGTATATGTATGTGTTTATTCACAGTTTAATTAAATCTAAATGTATATTCAATTTATCTAAAACTAAATGTATATGCAATTGATCTTAGTATCTTTGGTTATGAATACATTTCCTGTCTTTCCTATGGCACCTTTTTAGGTTCCTGAAAAATAATATGTTGTCTAGCCTCAACCTATCCATGCTTCCTTTTTTTCTAGACTGAACATTCCAGGTTACTTCAGCCTGTCCTGATAAGGCACATCCTCTGGTCTCTGTATTATCTTTGTCACCTTCCTCTGAGGCTGCTCCAATCTCTCAGTGTGCAGAATAAAGAGGAATAGGGACCCCATGTATCTTTGATACCATTCTTTTAATGTTTGTGTTCGCGTTCTAGTAGCTGTCTCGGAGTTTGCTTATTTCAGTTTATTATCAATGACAAGTCTCCAGGCCTTCTATGATGTAGTGCTTTGAAGCCATGATGAATCCCTCATTAACGCCCTATATTTTTTTCTCCTTATCTTTTCTTCTGGTGAAAGGACATCTTGTTCCTCTCAGCCTAGTCTTCCAACCTGTGTAGGTTAAATAGCATTCTTGTACTGCCACACCTGTGATTTGGTAATGAGTATAATAATTGATGGGCTCCCTTATCAATATAAATGCATTCAATATAAATGTTGAATGATATTGGCCTCAAGATAGAACTCTATGGGATTGTTACTTGTTACTTTTCTCCAGTTTGATATCTCAGATTATATCTTCATGGTTTGGTCAACTCCTGCCATAGCCATAAAAGCTGGTTGGGTGATTTTGGGCCAGGGCTGTTGTGGGGAAAATAGGAGGAAGATGTGTTGGATATGTTTGCTGCTTGAGTTATTTGTAAAAATAATTTAAAAAATAATAAATAAAATAAATAATAAAAAGACTAATCGGATTTGACAAAACAGCAACCTACGGACTCAGCATTCCCTTATCTTCCCAGTATTGCAGAGTAATTCACTTGATAGATGATTCATAATAATATTTGATGCCTTGATAAACTTCAAATACTTGAGAAACAGCCAGAGAACATGTAGTGTTGTTGATAAATGGTGATTAAAATCATGCTGAGTATGAGAGTTTTCTCATAATCATTGTAAAAACAGAGGACAAACAGCTCAAAAGAAGGAGCTAAGTTCTTTGTTAGGGTTTTTTAAATTATGTGCTATTAAGTTGTTTTCTACTTTAGTGACCACATAGATAGATTTTATTGATGATGATCTTCCCTGACCTGGTTTTTCAAATCTTCCAACTGTGCCCTCATTACTACTGTAGCTGAATTTGCTCCTGGTTGTTGTCTTCTTTCCTTTCCTTACACCTTTATCAACATTAGACTGTTTCCAGAGAACTAGATCTTCAGATAAAAGTGTCTAAAGTAGGATAATTTGAATAGAGGAGAACAAAAAACTAAACGCAACAAACTTGGAACCTTATCTTTAGAAATAAGACTAGTGGTAAGTTTAACCTTGCTGAAATTCTTTTGACACTCCCTTAATCACTATTTGGCCTCCAGCTGAAGCCTGGCACTGATTATCATGTAATTAGTATTCCTATGAATTTCTGATCAAAGAGAAATAGAAGGACAAACCCAAACCATCCTGGCTGATGTTCCAGCTTTGAATTGCAATCCAACATTAAAATCAATGAACAACAAAAGGACTTTCATTTACTAGAATGTATTATGGTGATGCTATCTTGTGAGAGCTAGAATAGTTTTTGAACTTGGATCAGTGAAACATAACTAAGATTCTCTAGTAGAGAATTCACTGAATGACTTTGTGCCAGGGATTCCCTTCCAACCCAACCTATCTCACATGATTGTTCTTGTTGGGATAAAATGTATATTACCTGGAGTCCCCAGAGTAAAGCAGAAATTGCCATTTTCAGTCTTGGCTTTCCACATTATTATTCAATGATTTATTAATGTTCATTATCCTCCATTGGTTAATTTATCCATTTAAGATGCATGAATGCTTTATAGATGATTCATATTCAGATAATGGAGATAAATAGCAACTCAGGTACTCTCCATATTTATAAGAGCTATTTAGTGTTGTAGTTCAGAAAAATCTCGAGAATCACAGACTTTTGTCCATTGGGAACATTTACAGGACTTCCTCATCTCTTTTCTTTATAATATCTCAAGTAGCATGAAAGCTCTTAACTTATCTCCTTTGAAGTTTACATACTAGTTTCTGATATATTTGAATCATCAAACTAGGAGATGTTCCATATTTATATCTTTTGCATTTTAAATTTCATCATGTAAAAAAGCAGTTTTACCATCCAGATACCTTATTTGTATTCTTCTTACAGCCATTAAATTTCAAAGTATTCTTATAACTGGGTACTTGTATTCAGAGATTGGATGACTATACGCCGAAGCACATGAAATGCTGTTATCTTCCAACCAAAGTGGTACCTATTTATCTACTCACATTTGCCTGCTTTCAAACTGCTAGATGGGCAGGAACTGGGGCAAGAACAGGAGTAGCGCTTGGGTTTTAAACCTGGGCTGTCAGCTTTCCATACTATAAAGATACATATCAAGCATTCATCAATATAAATAGTTATAGTTACTTAAAAGGTTTTATTATTTTAGAGGTGTATGTATGTGAATTACACAGAATACTGCATCAAATTTGTTGATCTGTATAAATCTATATATTATTTATGCAGACTAGCAGATAGGGTCCAAAATAATTAAATGAAACCATTTCAAAAGTTGATTTGCTACAATTAAAAACAGCAATTCACCTTAATTTTGATGCTAGTTGATCTATGTATTTCATTCTTTTGTTGATCTATACATTTCATTCTTTTTCTGCCTATAATGAAATACACTTATTCTTTTCTGTATATTTCTACTAAAAGTTCAAATCAATAATGTCAATTATTGACTTAATGTCAATAATGAAACCATACTAATAGCTTATAGACTCAGGCAGGTTATAGAAAAAGTAAAGCAGTTAGAGAAGGTACAAAATATGTAAATGTACTAAACGAGAATGAAGGTGTTTTTTTTAAAAAAGGAAAACAAAATTTTGTGGCTCATAGCTTTGGTCTTAAAATTTCTGTGGCTAAATTAAGCAGTAGAAACTATGAACGGTGAAAATATAAGCTAAAACATTATTATTTAAAGCTGACATGGACACAAATGCATAAAAAATATACGTTAAGCTATTCCTTTTTGTGGTAAGCAATACTATGGGGGTCAGTTCTCTCACCCCTCCTGTTCAACATCT
>AZIM01001932.1:193984-222722 GCA_000516915.1 Ophiophagus hannah | reverse complement strand
GCGGCTTAGAAATCCAATAAAACTGAAACCGAAAACTGAAAACTATGAAAAGCAAGAATTTGTATACCAAGTGACACAAATTCAGCTACTTACTCTAGAGGGATTTTTTCCTCCCCAATTATGTCTGTCTAGTCATTGTTCACTTCCCTTTTCCTGTCAAATGCAACCACCTTGTTCCTTGATATATTATTTTTTAAGTCTAGATTTAATCTTAATCTTGCCTAATTAAAAGTTCTGGAGAAATTGACAACTTGCATGCTGTTTTGGGCTACTTTGACTTGTCCTACTAAAAGTATATTATGGACATTGCTAATAATTAGATCCTATTATGAACATTACACTTCAAGTTCAATTGGGTCATATCTTCTAGAATAATGCATATTTTAGTGAACATTCTTTCTTAAAGATTAGTTTAGTATGCCTTTTCCTCTGATCTTCACTGTGTATATACACGTGTATGTTGCTAAAAAGAAGTCCACATTATAATCCTTAGTTGGCATTTAATAATTGCACTTGTGTAGCATTATCTCTTTTTTCCTCAAAGAAAGTCTTTATTAATATATTATTTCTCACTGCTACAATAAAAGTCAGTACATAATTTAAAAACGGAGAACAACAGAACAAGAACAGAAAAAACAAGAATATTTGAACGAATTGTTGAGTACTCCTTTTCTTCAATGTTGAAAAACCTCCTAACATGTCCCCTCACATGCTTCTTAATTCCTTATGTTTCTTTCATTTCTCTATTACTGGAATAATCTTATATAAAATAATTAAAATATTTTCCCTATTCTTCAATCCTTTTTTACAGCAGGAAATCCAA
The DNA here is from genome assembly GCA_000516915.1 of Ophiophagus hannah. NCBI lineage: Eukaryota > Metazoa > Chordata > Lepidosauria > Squamata > Elapidae > Ophiophagus > Ophiophagus hannah. The sequence continues at coordinate 221,899 of AZIM01001932.1, read as the reverse complement.
GCTGAAAAGTTGAAATTTATTTGGTTTAGAAATTCTCAAAACCGCATTTCAAGGTAAAGAAGATGATCTTTGATGGAGGTAGGCAGAAGCTGTTGGCTTGGCTGAAGGGGATGAAACATTGTTTGAATCCAGAACATTCAAGTTCCACCATTTGGAAACAGCTGACAGAGATACCTGACTAATTTGCTGAACTCAAGAAGGGGAGAAGGCATGGCACAATCTCATTTGCAAGATTGTGTTGTTATAGTCAATCTGAATGAAAGTAATTTTAGCCTTCCTGTGGAGTTGACTTTATGGCTTCATTCATCTAGTGGAGCTGATAGAAACCCTTTATATACTAAACCATATTACTATGTATTACATTGAGGATCTTTCCAAACAATCTTTTTAGGGTGCCAGAGAAGTCCTGTGAGGAAACAATGACAGTCAGCTACTAAAGAATTATCAAAACATCTTTTAATAAGCAACAAGAAAACCTATTGCTACTAAATGTTCATGGCCTTTGGAATTGCGATGTTCTCTAATACACTTTAGTTCTTAACTAAACAAAACCAAACAAAAAAGCAAGCACATAAAGTTCCCGCCCAACCCTTCCAAACCACTCCATTTCAGATTCCTTTTTCTTTGATACTACAGTAGTGTTTAGTTTGTTCAGACAGGGAGAGAGGCAACACTATCTTTGTTTTAATAAACTTTATAATCCTTGTATTGTCAGAGGTTTATAGTATTATCATGCTTTATCTCCCTGGGGCAGTGTGTTTGATGTCTTGCCAAGAACAGAGGTGCTACTGTATCTGTTGGCTTGGCCAGCAGCCTACTATCCAAGTCAACCATTGCATTACACTCTCTCTTGTACACTTTCATTTGTGGAGACACCATTGGCATTTAAAAATGCAAACAATGGTTGGCCTGCTAAGCTTTAGCATGGGCAAGCTGCAGAGTTCTTGGCTCTTGTGAATGTAGTGCATGGCGCATTTGCTGTAAATGTACTGTACATTCGAACTTGTTGGTTCAAGACCTGCTCGTCACAGCATTTCAGTCTATCACTTCAGCATGTGTCTGGTGTAAAAGTAAGTTGTTTTTCTGATGAAATTTGCATTCATAATTCATGAGGAATGTCTCAAAGGTACTTTTTTCAAAAGGCAACTGGATGTTCTTGTTTTTTTCTTTGAAAACATTTCACTTCTCATCTAAGAAGCTTCTTCAGTTCTTGGATGAAAATCAAAATATTTTCAAAGAACACCCCCCCTCCAAGAAAGTCCAGTTGCCTTTTAGTAAAAGCACCTTTGGGACAACCATCACCTGGATAATTGAGAATCTCCATAGTCATGATGAATGTTGTTTTATTATTAAGTACTGATCTTCATACTATAGGATATCAGTGCTGGCTGCCAGACCGATAAGATTTTTTTTGTTCTTTCTTTCCTTAATCATGTCATTACATCAGAGAAGAGATTACTAATTTTTCCTTGTTTGTTTTTCGCACTGAGCAGCAAGGTCGTCTTTCTTCTTTCTGCCTCTTCCAAATTAAGGAAGATGAGGCGTTCCTCAAAGTATCTGAGAGGCACCGAATTGGAGGGCGGCGTCATTTCTTTCATGCAAAGGCAAGGGACTTATTCATGCTCCTGCTGGCTCACCATCCATGAATAGCTGATGGCATACTATTCAGTAATAAATATTTCTGCCCATCAGTTGGGGCATTATTTATCCTGAGTAGAACTTGAAGGGATTTTGTGTGTGTGTTGGAATTCTCACACCTCTGATTAGAATTAATTCCCTACCCAACAGGTCTGTCCAATCTGAGGTGTAATAGTAGCATGTCCCCTCTAGAAATCCTGGGGTGTGGACTGCAGAACTGCCCCCTCTCTTGCAAAGTCGATGGCAATTTGTAACTTTAAAATTGGCAGCTGAAAGGCATTCATAAATGTTGCTTATGTTACCTAACACTTACCTTATCTACATTGAATTAATTTAATGAAAAATAAGTTTAGTTTTGAACCTTGTTCCACCTCCCTTCTTCGGTATGCAGATCCTGGCCCCACCATTCAAAGCCAAAGGAAGGCTCAAGTCGTGCCTTTAAAAATGAAGCACAGTATGTCAAGCAAAGGTTGCTCAATTTATCAGCTCCTTAAGTGGGTAAGACTGAAATGCTTCTACAAATTGCTATTCTGCCACCAGGTGGCACTTCTTTACCATTTAATTGCCTATCTCTGGAAATCTTGGTTTTAACTGTCCTGGATATCAGAATTAAACGTAGAAATGAAGCCGATGTATTTTTGCACTAGCAAGTGGGAAAAAGCTGCATTAGTAGCACGCTACAACAAAATAGTGCTCTAACATACGTTTAAAGTATTTCACCATCCCTTCTTGCTTTGCACTTTCCTCTAACAGGAAACCCATCATGCATTGCTATCATTCACTAGCAAGGCTCTTGAAATGCTTCCGAAGTCTCTAACTGAGCCTAACTGGGTCCCATTCAATGTTTTTACTCAAGTGCCTCACTTCTTCATCTGCTTTAACACTAACCCTTACAGGAATGTGCTTGCTGCTTGTTTTGCTTCAGGTGCTTGTGATGAAGAGACCTAAAAGGACCATCACCAAGAGATCGGATGCTGCAGGGGAACAGAATGAAAACCGAAGTAGAGTTGCTTCTCTCAAAGTTCAGTCTTCAAAATGTAACCTTTTGATCTCTGAGTTTGGGCTGTTTCTTGCAGCTTAAAAGAATCCTTCAGGGAAAAGGATTCTTAATTTCAGCCTCAGCCTCAGCCTCAGGATTACTGCAGCTACTCTGCTACTCCCCTATTTCGGAAGTCAAGAATAGGGAACCTTTGGGCAAAGAGAGCTTGACATTTATTATAAGTTTTCCCTCCAAGGACCAGAGAGAAGATGGTAGAGATGTGCTGAGATCAAGCAAAGAGTCTCCCTCCTAATATGAAATATCGTGTAATCAAAATGTGCATGGTGGATTTCATCCAACTTTAAAGAATAAATGTATTTTATATACCATTATTTTGTGAGCCACTTCAAGAATATGGCAGGATTATACATTTAATTAATAAAATAAACACAATGTCTTTTCCTGTTACTGTGCAGTCTCACTAATACATACACTACCCATAATAAAAACTAGACAACGGCTTTAGTTTTGTTTTCTAAGTCAATACAATTTCTCAAATTTATTTTTAAGAATTACTTCTAATATATCTTTTTCACAGAAGGAGAGTATAGGGAATGTTCTCATTCCATCTGTAAACACTGAAATACAGATCTGGGAAACAAGGGAAGAGACACAAAAAGTGCATTTTACAAAATTATCAACTAAAATATATTTTACATGTATTACATTTCAATTTAAATTCTACTGACTGCATTTTCAGTTTCAAAAATATTTCCATATCTAATAGATTAAAAAAGCATGAAATATTTTCATTGAAGATAAGACATTTCAAATCATTTACATGCTGTCTGCAAACAGCATAAAACAACTACACAAATCTTTAAAACAATATTCTTGGCCTGAAGTAGATTCTGACAATTATCAGAAGCAGGGAAGGTTTTGGGTTTCTGTTCTCCAGAAAAGGGGCTCCAAACCTATTTCAGAATTGGGTAGGTAACTTATTTTTTTAAATTTTGTTTGTTTTTAGACTACTGTTGCTTTCCTGCCTGGAGAAGCCAGAGAAAGGAGGGGAAGGAAGTAGCAACAGAAATCAGGACTTTACAAAGTTGCTCTGTTTCTGAAGCTAAATTTCATCTTCTTTCATGAGGGAAGGAACACCACCCTGAATCTGGGTCTCAAGTCACCATGCTGAGGATTCCAGCCACCACACCATGAATCCTAAAAAATCTTTTTGGGAAGAGGCTCTCTGGCACTAGAGTATCTCTCCCATTTCTAGTTAAGAAGAAAGAAAGGAAAAAAAAGAATCCCAAATCTGACTCTGCATAGATCAGACTAACCAACTCTTCATACACACTCCAACCCAGATCATTAAAGAACTGTCCCTTTCTCTCCTTGACTTGGCAAATGGAAGAACAGGCCATGGCTGCAGAGCATATAATACTGCCTCCAATGCTTACCCCATCCATCAAACAGTTCTCCCTCCAGGGTTGCTTTCCCCTGCATGAAGAAAAGTTGTACGGAATCTTCAGTTCCATACCTGTGCTGTCACAAGATATGCTTTGTAGCCCTAGTCAACCAAGAGCCCTTCTATGTGCCCAAGCAGCGGTTTTGATAAAAGGAAGCCACTACTCTGACACTAGCAAGCTTGGAAAATTCATGCCTTAGGGTAGAAGGTTCCTCTTCCAAGCAGGAATATACCCATTCCTGATGGAATGCAATCATCACCTGATCTCTGCTATCCACCGTTGGTTAGACTTTTTCACCATTTCCCCCCATCATTTCCCCTCTTTGGTATGTAGAGCAAGTCTGCAGGAACCATTTGTGTCAACACACAAGAAGCTGAATATGGTAGGGCTGCTTTCTCCAGGACAGATATAGAGCACTGGTGGCCAAACTCTTGCTTCTAGCCTGAGGGTCAGAAGATAGTGCTAACTCTACTCAAAAAGATAACAATATTAAAGCCGTAGAAAGCTTCAATAATATCTGAACACTAATTAAATCTCCCTCACCCCTTACAAAAGGAAAAAAAAGCAACTACATAGGCCCCTAGTTCAAGTGAGCAACTCTGGCTGTCAGCAGGTACATGGACTAATACAGTGTTGATTCTCCTTTCGAATTAGTGCAATCTACAAATGGAATCCCAGCTGGGTGTTGACTGATTGGGCGGACTCTTCTTATGCTGTCCTTTGGTTTGCTTTAGAATTAACTGAAACAGCTTTGTGTTAAAGCTAAACTGAAGTATTCTAAGAGCTATACATGTAAGGCAAGAGGCAGAAATATCTGTGAGAATCAAGTAGCAGTTTCTCAAAATGCAAACCTCTCACTGGCCAGTTCCTTTTGGAAGCCAGAGTCTCACCATCATGGGCATGTTTATATATCAGTGTTAAGATATTCAGGGGTGGGTGGGAGAGAAGAGAGGTAGACAGGCAAAAACAGACTCAGTTGGGTTACGATGCCTGTTTCAAAGACTGACACTCAAGCACTATGCACTATGCTAATCGTTTCTTAACTCTGGCTTCTAGCCCTCCCAAGTTAGATGAGTGTGCAAATCCAGGTTCTATGACGACTGTATATGCGAGCAAAGAAAATGGGATGTGGAAAGGAAAAAATATAAATTACCTCTGCCCAAAATAGGCAGGCCTCTCTAAGTTTGTGGAGAGAAGAGATCAGTATTGTAGCAGCTCTTATTTATGTCTCAATCTCTGAGAACTTTTCAAGTGCCACCTTATCACCCTCACCATTGCTGTGCCCAATAAGCATGATCTTTAAGGCTGGGCCCATTTCCTGATATCCTGATTTTTATGGCATTTATTTGGAAATAGGTCCTATAGATGTAAGTTAATGCTAAGCAATTGGCTTAGAGCTTCAACCTTAGAAGGATATGCAGCTTACCCCTATATATAATATAATGGTGTGAGGTGATTTTCCCCACTTTCTGCTTTGAAGCAACAATTTGACTGGGCAATCACACAATACAAAATACTTGAGTGTGGTCCTTCTCAAGTAGTATGTATGCAGAATATGAGAAGGATTTTTAGTATATTGATGGCTCCCAAAACACAGTCTCATCTCCATTTTCAGTATTATACTAAACAAAAGGATACATGTCCTTCTTCTTTTTAGAAGGACATGACATCAGGAATCTTTTTATAGTTTGATTCACTTCCACACTGAAGTTTTCCTTCAGTATGTTCTACTCATCCCCAACAAGATTGGCTCTAGATTCAGTTTACTGGCTTTTATCCACTTTTATCCTCCCTTCCCCCCTCCCTCCAATATATGAAGCTCATTGTACAGATATATAGATATAGATTTACAAAAGCAAGCACCTATATCTATATACAGACACACATTTCTTTATAGATATATATTTCTACTTATGCTTTTTATATGAAGTGCTGTGCTTTGAAGATCTGCCTTGACAGGAAATCTGCTCCCAGATGTAGAGGACTGAGTGCTTCGGGGTTGTTATGTAGTGCCTGTGGACAGCCCTCCACCAAAGGAGGCCCCCTACATGGACAAAGAGCTCAGCCTGCCTAATGGCCTACTATTGTTGCTCACTAATGCCACAGTGGAGTTACTGTGGATTCTTCAAGATGCGTCCATGCCTGAAATCATAGACGTGACGGCAGAGAAAAACCAACTCTGGATCAGTGTCCTCTGGCACCTTGCGATGGGCAGGGGTGGAATACTCTTCAGAAGGAGGAACCATCACAGTTTTCTTGCCTGGGATCCCTTCCACGCGACGCTTTGCCAAGGCACAAAATCTGCAAGACAGCCACATAGCCATGTAGTTATGCTAGTGCATTCTTGGTTACTCTGACAGCAGTTGGCTGTAATTCATTCACTCGGGGATTTATCAAATTTTGTTTTTATTTATTTATTTAGTTTTTCCAATGCGAAGACTCCATTATCTATTCTAGCCATTACGTGCACATAGTGAAAACTTTTTCCTTGGCCCACGCCAAAGACTGCTGAGTCCCAAGCAAGCTATATGAAGAAAAACAGAGCCATGAGCCTTCCTTCCTCCTTTCTTTCACTTAGTGACACATCTTCAAATCACTTGACAGTGGGACTTCAGCAATTTTTTGCTGTTTGCCCATCAACCAGCTGATTGACAGGCTACTGGAAGCCGTGGTGGGCACCCAGGAGGCTTCCAAGGGCTATATATATATAGTCTACAATCTACTGTACAATAGCAATAGTAATAGCAATTGTATATACTTATATACTGTTCCATAGTCCTTTACAGCACTCTCTGGGCAATTTAGTGATAAAAATCTGCTCCAAAAATCTGGGTCCTCATTTTACTGACCTCAGAAGGATAGAAGACTGAGTCAACAGTGGTCAGGATTGAACTCTTAGCAGTGGGCAGAGTTAGCCTGAATACTGCATTCTAACCACTGTGCCACCACAGTACCAGAATCTTGCACTACGATAAAAGGCAAAGAAAACAAATCTCCCACAGTAGGTTCCATTACTCTTTTTCTTGTAGATTTGGAGCTGTGGGTTCCAGATCTACAAAAGTTGGCTCAGGATGTATTGGCAAAACGTTTGAGAAAATAAGTGAGGAAAAATAATAGCATGGTCCCATTGTTCCTTCCCAGGCATCCCTTCTCCAAGATCACCATGTTTATTAAGACATTTGGATCTGGTACATTTCATTCATTCACTTATTTATCTCGTAGTTCTTGTACACTGTCAAATGACAGTGGGTGCTGCATAACAATTACACAATACAAAATATCAAAACTGATAAAAATACAGCAAAATCAATACATCCAGCTGAAAGGCCAAATAATTGGACTGGAAGGGTCAACTGTGCTTCTGTATGCTTTTACTGCTATGTCTTCAGCAGAAATAGGCAATCTGGGGCCTTCCATAAATGCTGAATTACCAAACCTGCAACCCTTGCTAGTCTTGTGCCAAGGTGATCTCATTAGGACACCTGTGAAAATGCCACAATAGCTTGATTATAACATGTCAGTCTATGGATCATCCGCCTATCTGTCTTTCTCACTCTCTGCCATTCTGGCCCAGTAAATAAGACGAAAATTCAATTTGCATACTGGAACTATCTGTGATGCCTCACGAACCACAACTACAGAGAGGGAGAGAGAGAGAGGAGGGAGGGCAAGGGAGGGTGAGGGAGAGAGAAAGTGAGGGAAGATGAGTGAGGGAGTGAGTGAGTGAGAGAGGAGGAGAGAGAGGGGGAGGGAGAGAGAGAAGGAGGGAGTCAGAGGGGGAGGTGAGAGAGGGAAGGAGTGAGAGAGAGGGAGGGGGAGGGAGGGAGAGAGGGAGGGAGCACCCTTCCAATAACAAACAAACCGTCTTGTGAAACTGTTATACTGGAGCCCAGAGACCATAAAACAAGCATGGTAAGAGCACCACCTACCTGCAGTACTCTGCAAAGGTCAGAACATAGCACTTCTCCTCTATACAGGCCACACTGTTCTCGTCCTGGTGTCGGGATGCAAAGATCTCATTCTGCAAGGAAGTGTACAAGGGGATCAGAGTCTAGCAAGAACATTTTTCCATCGCATGCTTTTGTCTGTGGTGTGTTAAAGTATATATCTTATTTTTACATGCTCTTCGGGTTATATCTTTAAGCCCAGTTCTACCAAGAAGTAGGTCAATTGTATTAGGAGACCAACATGTGATGATTTAAACATTAATGTTTACATTTTCAAGTCATATACTGTACTATAAAGCATTCAGAGTGTGGGTTTTTCGTTCACCTTCTGGAGTGTAATCTTCTGAGCCCATATCTGAGGCAAACTTTTCATCACCGAGATGCACATTTTAATCAAAGAATATATTTATTCTCTGAAGGCCCCAGGGATTAGGCTACTAGTGTGGGATCTAATGTTTCATTAATAGGAGTGGTTTAAAAGCAAAAAAAGATATGTCAAGGCTACTGAAGTCTCTCTTTTTAAAATTGAGATACTGCACTAAGTGTCCAATTAGTTGACTTCTATGTTGTAACATAGCAATAATGAACATATTTGTTTGTTTAGTAAATGTATATCCTGCTTTTACTTCAGGAGCTATAGGCGGCATCAAAGCATTCCTTCTTCTAATTTTCTTCTCACAAGAACTATCCTGAGGTAAGTTGATCTGAGAAATAACAATTAGTCCAAAGCTACCCAGTGAACTTTCACATCCAGAGTGGATTTGAACCCTGAACCTGGATCTCTCTGGTCCTATCCTAGGACTTAATAGCACATCGTGCTTTTTGAAGTTTAAGTGCATACATTTAATGATTAGTAAGTTCCACCTCACCTTAGTTCCTGGAATGTACGGAAAAGGAGATGGGTGAGAACTTATTCTTACTAATTTATGAGAGAGTTTACAACAACCTATCAATACATTAAGTTATGTAACTGTTATACCAGGCATTTTATGTGTGCATTAAAAAAACAGCACTTTAAACAGCACTTCTCTGAGGGAGCCAAGAAAGAAATTTAATTGAAATAGATTACATATTAGTATTTATATTTTATATAACATGTAAAGTATCTAGCTAAAATGGAAGTCTGCCAGCTCAGAACTTTGCATAGACATTTCACAGCTCTCAACTGCCTATTCAATCGCTTATATAATTTGACCAGAAGAAGACTTCATTTTCAAGTAGCTCTTATATTTTAATTTCTGGGATCAAGCTGACAACACTTCAAATCAATTATTGCCTTTTTCTTCAAAGTTCTCACTCCTTCAAAGCTCAATTTTAAACTAAAAGGCAACGGCACTCATATTTTCACTGGGTTAGTCTAAAAATTTTAGATCTGAAGGCATCAAAGGTGGTTGGCTCATCCTATCAGGGGGTCACTGTAGTTGGAATTATAGTTAATAACAGCAATAGCTAGTTGGGCAGAAGGAAGAGGTGCGAGAATATTTTTTGTTGCTACTGAAAGAAACAATTTTCCTACATCCAAAAGTCTTAACAGAGGAAAAGAACATTTAGATGGACCAAAATTACCGTAATGAGAGAGAATCTCTGCATTTATTGTGCTATAAAACACTAATCTGGGAAAGTAGCCTTTAAAGATAACCTTACAGTTTTAAAAGCGAATGCTTCCATAGCTTTTCGTGTCTTAAAGTGAAAGGAAAGCCAACTTTAAAATATGAACAAGAACTATTCTGTAACAAATTCACAGAGATAAAAGGACACTTTCAGCGTAATTTAGGATTGTTTATAAAATTATGAATGTTTGGGGTGAGGTAATGGAAAGTCTTTAAATGCCTTGCCACTCAAATTACTTCTCAACTTATTCCAGAGGGCAGCTATGTTAGTTTGGTACAGCAGAAACACTCAAAGCAATAAATGTGTTAGTCTTTAATGTAGTCTTTGCTACTTTTTCTGGCTTATGAAACAGTGGAAATCTTCCCATATCTAGAAAGAAGTGGCCCAACTGTAAAATAAACACTAAGCATTTGTTAAAGCAGGAGCATAAAATGATCCTCCTTTTCTTTGCAAATAAGCGGTTGAAGAAGGATTAGAACCATCAGAACCATCACATCAAGCAGCCTTTGCTGACTCGTTTTAATGTCCTGGACTTCCATTCCTGATCATCCTGGCCAAATACTCACCTGATGCATGCTAGAATTACGGCCTCCCTGAGTGTGCTCTGGTCTATAATACCACAGGAGGCTCATCATCAATTCCCCTAGAAAGGAATAAAGTAGTTTTTCTTTTTTAAATACTCTAACAGACCAGCATCAAGTAGAACATAAAGGCAGTCTGCTTACCTCTAATAGTGCTCACTAGTGCAGTCATACGTATAGGAAATGCATCCATGCATAACCAACACTAGAAGCTAGTGAGAGCTGCAGGGGATGTTTTTAGTGGGAAGTTCTCACCTATCTCAGTTTCCCCAGATTGAAGAACAAGACAAGGAAAAAATGACGTCTACTACTTGAGCAAAAGTGATATGTGGGTTCTTACTTGGAAACAGAACTGCAAAAAAACTATGCCGCTATCTGAAGGGTTGTTGGGTTAATTCCCTTCCTTGTCATGTGTTAGGAGAACTATTTATTGTGGGATGGTTAGGCAATGTCTTAATGGATTAAGCATTGATATCCTACGATTAGTTGCAACATGAATGAGGAGCAAGTTCTGCATTTTTGTTGATATACAAAAACAGCTGGTCCACCTGATTCCAAAACACAGGACTGAACTTTGTACATAGTTGAAAGAATGCCATGAATTCTAGATGATTAACATAATAGGAGCAAATAGGAGACACCCATATTCATTAATTTGGAAGCTTGTACAGTGGGTAATTCAACTCAGATGGGGATGTTAGTTGTGAATCTTCCTGGGAGATTCAACCCTACACAAGAATGAAGTGTAAGCTGCACAGGTGACAAAGTCAGTTTTTCAGATGATTGTGGGAGTTATAGCTCAGAACAGAAAGCTTTGTGGACTAAATCCTGAAATAGAAACTGCCGTAATCCACTAGTCACAGTATTTATTAAGCCAGCTGGAGAAGGCTTACAGCATTTTTCCACAGTAGTCTGGTCAGTGTGAATCTAGAATTGCCCCTATGAAGGGGAATGAGCCAGCAAAATGCAAGTAAGACCTCTCAAAGCCTGAGAGATGGAGAAGCTGAAGGGTTCTGTGGATCAGTTTTCAAAGTTGGATTAAGAAGAGCAACAATTGTCTATGACAGGTATATTTGGATAATGAGAAGACAGAGATGAGTAATCATGGTACATCTTAAAAACTAAAGAAAAGAACACCTACTAAAAGATATTTCCTGTGTTATAACTTTTGTAATGTGAGAACACACATGCTGTAAACCAATTAATACAAACCAATTTTAGTAAAGGCAGGAGGTTTTGAAGAATCACCATCTAGATTTTTCTATCACAAGTTGAAGTGTTTCAGTTTCTTAAATCCATCTCTTTTATCATTTCAAAAGAAACTACTGAAGTAAAACGTTTGAAGACTAGAATATATGTGGCTGACTTTACTGCAAACTTCTGGAAGATCTTAAGAACCTTTAGCATGAAGAATAGGAGAATGACAAACAAACCCTAAAAAAGATTGTGCTACATACTCAAATTATAATAACCCAGGAATTTGATGTAACAGCTTCTCTCAATACACTAGATTTAGTAAGCCATTAATAGATTGATATAAAATATAATATAGACATATATAACCATTGGATGAAAGTATAATATAAATTTTAACATAAAATTTGGAATATCTCGTATAAAATGATGGAATAAATAGTTGAGTCATGAATGATTAATAACTGATAAATATATAAAGTGTATGTTAGCTTGACAATGTGAAAGTTTATATAAATTGTAAGTGATGACTACAAAAGGATAGCACAAAAGATTTGCAACCAACTGACACGCTGTATGTATATAAAACGGAAGATGGTTTTATGTTTTTATGTTTTGTTTTATGTTTGTCTTAAAAATAAAAACTTTGTTTGCAAAAATACACTAGATTTAGTAAGCCTGAGATTTGAGAAGCATCTACAATAATAGGATTTGGTATCAAGCGTTAAAAGAGAAGATAGTATTAATATCCTTAAATTTCATGCAGGTTCTTAAGGTTCTTTGTAATTAAGGAAACAGATGCTATTGAGTCAGGAGATAAATGAAAGAGTGAAATAGGTGGTCTGATTAAGTGGAAAAACTGTCAAAGTGATAATCTTCAGAATCTGAGTGAACATATGCAGGCAAAGTTTGAAAGTATCAGTGGTGGTGTCCAATGGGGCAGATTGGTAGAATTCACATTGAAATCTGGTTCCTAAATGATGCCACTGCTCACATTGCATGGAAAGATAACAATGGGAGAAAAATGGAGAAACAGGATCTGTACTAGTCTATATACAAATTCTTCATCAGAGGAGCCATAGTAGGAAGAGTTGAGGGAGTTCCTGGAAACTCTTAGCGAGATCAGGATGACCTGGACTGAGAAGAACATGATTTCTTTGGCAACTTGTCTGGACTGTTGAATCTCTGTGTTAGAAAGTCATTCAGGTTCTATCAAAGCTGGAGGAAAGGAGAGGGTTATGGCAAATGAATCCTCTCAAGTGATGCAGTTAAATGAGGCCCAAAAGAGGGCACCTTTGATATAGTATTAAAGAGAGACTTTGTACTGAAGACTTTTTTTTAACCAGGAAGATCACTGGACAAATGACTGGAATGGGAAATTCAGTAACTTGCTTGAAATAGTAAAAAAAAATGGTATGAGCATACAAGTTGAGTCTGAACTCATAAGAGTGGTTAGCACTGAAGATCAAATTGGAGCTATTGATTCTGAAGTGACTGGCATAGTTTCCAATGTCATTATCTCTGAAGCCCAAATAGATATGAGAATGACCTTCTCCTGTAAACATAGCTTGACACTTGAGCAAATGGTGTCTTTCAAGGTTATTTAACCATCAAGACAGCTTTCTATGACATGAGTTTCTCTTAGTCTTAGCAGACAGAAAGAATGGTGTCGGTAGGGAGCAATTTGCTATCATAGTTTTTGAAGTGTGCCTTTGCCCCACACCTGCACAGGACTCCTTCAAAACCTTTGCCTCAGTGAAAGATGCAGGGGAGCAAACAAAAATAATAAAACAACCTCTGAATCACTAAGCACATTTTTGAGAAGGGAAGAATCCAGATGATGGTATAGTGCCAGAAGGAAACTAATGGAAGCAATGGAGAACATTCTCAGATGTGGACTGGATGTTAAGTTTCCAAAGAAACCATCTGCAGTTCTAGAAATTTCCATTACTGACTCTCTGAAGACTCATCATCCACGTGTGAAATGCACAGAGATCATGCCACCTCAATCCATAGAAATGTCACCCTGCTTTGCAATTGAAAGAGATGTTAATGCGAACTGAATGCCCCATGCAAACCTTCTAATTTTCTTTTTGCCCCTAGCTTTACTAGGCATGTTTGCATTTTTAAAATATGTGGAAATAATTATGAGGAGCTGTAAACATCGTGAACCGATTCAAATTCAGCACCACAAACTGCCTGCTTGTGTTGCATGTTAACAGTATACTCCCTTCCCCCACATCCTCAGTTATGGAGAGATGCAAGTATAGTCTAACTGTCTTCAATGAAAGCATTTTGAAAATGGCCTGTCTACTTTAATCAATAATACAACTGATGGAGATCCCTAACCACTAAACCTATGGGGAAGGAACAACATATATCCCACAAATATTTTTAATTTCTTATTTCCAATTCTCTGGCAGCATGGCCTTTGTTTAATATGACTTTATGGCAATCAAATGAACAGAAATCAAGTTATCTTCCATTTCCCAGATGACAAACTACAGAGAATGTTAGTCTAATTAGAGGTTCAAGACATTCTGGCTGTGGAAATATTTTGTGGGAGTTGCTGTTTCTGATGTTAACTTGGCAAAATCACTGCAAGTGTTTCCAGGGTATATATCCCCAATTATTAGAACCAATGGCTAATGATTCTTAGGAAATAAAGTAAGCCGAAAAGCTTCAGAAATTATTCCACTTTGGATTTTATTTTTTTGGGTGGGGTGGAGTGATGTATGGGTGACTATTAACCAATTGGATGTAATTATCTGTTGTAAGAGACATAGGCAGTTTTGCCAATTCAAAATCTAATTCAAGGACAGAGTTGATTATCTTGCCTTCATGTCAGAGCAGAAGCCTCTGAATGCCTTTAATTTCAGTAGTAAGGCACCTATTTGCCAACTTAAAAAAAGAACTGCACTGATTTTGCCAAGTTGACATCAGAAACAGCAGCTCCCACAAAGTATTTCCATGGCAGGAATGTCTTGAAAGTTTAATTAGGCTAACATTCTCCGTAGTCTGTCATCTGGGAAACGGAAGATAACTTGATATCTTTTTGCTTGATTGCCATACAGTAGTACTAAACAAAGGCCATGCTGCCATAGAAATGAAAATAAGAAATAAAGATAATTTGGGGATATATGCTATTCCTTTCCTTTTGAGCTAATGGTTAGGGAACACCATCAATTGTATTGTTCCAAAGATGCTTTGTTAAAAGGCAATTGGACTTAGTTTTTCCTTGAAGACGTTTTGCTCCTCATCCAAGAAGCTTTTTCAGTTTAGTCAGTCAGAACGGAAGAAGCTTCTTAGATGAGAAGCAAAACATCGTCAAGGAAAAAACAAAGTACAGCTGCCTTTTGAAAAAGCACCTTTGGGACAATCATGACCTGGATGACTGAGAATGTCTATTAATTGCCTTATTAAAGAGATGATGTAAATGAAAGAAAGCTCCACAGGTTGCCAAGTGGACTTCCAGGTTAATTTAATTTCCTACCTTGGATCTTCCTGACCTGATCCAAGCTTGCAAGTATTATCATCATGGATACAGATAGGTTGCCTGAATCATTTATATGCCTTTTACATTCTAGGGATTTCTGTTACACTGAGCCTTTGGTAGACAGGTACACAGGGAATGATATGCAGAACTATTTTCAGAGAGACTCTCTCTCTCTCTCTCTCTCTNCCCTCCCTCTCCCCCTCTCCCCCCCCCCAGATTCCACACACACACACACTCTCTCTCTCCCCAGATTCCATAAATCTTTTCTACACAAATACATTATCACACAGCTAACATTCATCATATAATTAGCCATTATGTTTTGTGCTCAATACCTGTTTTGGGGTCTTCCCACAGGGCGGATATCTTAGCCACATAAGGCATCGATTTCTTCCGTGGCCCTGATTTCAGAAGGACTGTATCCCGAACCCGAATGATTTCTCCATCTCTTTCCACAGCCTGGTAGCTCTTACGAACAGCTGGTTCTGGCTCATTCTACAAATATTGACAAGAGAGAGCGCCAAGAAAAGGAGTGAGTCTGCAAAAACAATGCTGAGAAACAGACACCAGCAGCCTCCACTAATCCACCTACGCCAAGGAGACAGCTTCCTGCCAAAAAAGGGTGTCTTTATTGCTAAAGAGCCCATGGAGAAGACGGATCATACAAAACAGCAGGATGCTTCTCTCTTCCCAGCGGGTTAATTTCAGAAGCAAAACATGCTGCTCAAATGAAAGGTAACGATTACTAAAGCCAAGAAGAAGAAATATTCAAGTCACTTTACTTAGTTCAGATTCATTTTAAGGACAAAGGCCGGACAAAAGGGGAGCTGCTTCATGCCTGGCTCTGTGGGAGACTGCAAGGCTAACAACCCCATTAATCCATTTGAACCGGTCTGGTGGAGCAATCATTAATGTGTGTCCACTGATACTGAACCGCTCTTGACTGCAAAGAGTTAAACGATTGAAGGACCATGCCCGCTACACTTTTAAATCCTTCTTTGCTGGTTTCCAAGATGCGCATTGAAAATATGATTTGCCTTGTGAGAATTGTTGCCAGATATTTGTCCTGATAGAGCCAGTGTGGTGTAGTGGTTGGGTACTAGAAACCAGGAGACTTTGAATTCTAGTTCTACCTTGGGCACCAAGCCAGCTGGGTGACCTTGGGTGAGTCACTTTCTTTCAGCCTTAAGGAAGGAGGCTAAATCACTTCTGAAAAACCTTGCCAAGAAAATGCAGGGACTGGTTCAGGCAGTCTCCAAGAATTGAGAAGGAAAAAAAAATAGTCTGGTATAAGCACTGTAACCAAACATCTATGTGTGGACATATGTGGATATTCCTACATAATGAAATCTTTTTGTGGTATTACATTTCTTTGCCCACACACATAGTAAAGATCTATACAAAATGTGTGTTATAGTTAGAAGTTTCAAAATGGAAACGTTGATACCAACTCTAGCAATAGTATGTACTTAAACGCACACTTTTATATAGATTTGTCCATAGATAACAGTTCTCCCTCTCTCACTGCTATTGTACATTTCTAATATGTTCCATGTGTTACCAGAAAAAGTATATTACACCGTATTTCCTGTGCTTTTAGAATTCCTCTGAAAATAAGTTTTTAGAATGTTTACAATGGTGTGGTCATAAAATAAAATGGAATTGCCGAAAGAAATCTGTTAGAAATACGTTACCAATCTTGATATTCAAAGTAATAAGATCTGGAATAAAAATGATGTGCTCAAAGAAAAAATCAAATTCTGGGATGGGGCGGGAGGTTTCACTCTCAAACTGGAGAAAATAACCCCGTAAAGACTTTTATCTTAAGATTTATGACAATGACACTTTCTAAAAATCACTCCCACAGTTTCCAGACAGGCATTGGTATGAAACACTGATGTGAGATGCACTCCCCACCACCACCACCACCACCACTGAAGTTCCAGTGACCAATGCCATTTCTGTCCCATGATCAAGTATGAATCCTGATGCAAAGATTTCATCTAGGAATCTCTTGTTGCTAATTTCCCACCACACATTTGAAGAAGGAAAGAGATGAAAAACTAGGCAAGAATTGTCCAAACAGGAGACAGCGTACTAACAGTCTTTTTAAAGGCAAGTGGCATTATGCCTGCCCCAAGATGATCTCTTGGAACTAGTTGCTCCAAGCCACCCCAACAAGCCAGAAAGGACATGCAGAAGGCAGATTTAGTATTTCAGAGGATTCAATCTATTTCTTTGGTCTCCACAAGATCAAATTTATTCTAAGTAGCAACACCAAGCGATGCCTCACTCTCTGAAATGGACTCTCCCCATCCAGCATCCAAACCAGAGCAGACAGAGGTTACTTCATCTGCAAGGAAATTCTCTAATTTATATGGTGTGTCTGCAGGGAGTTTATTCTACCCATCCTCTCTAAAAGATTCTGGGTCACTCTGAACATAGTTGCTAGACAGAACCAATGGACACAATAATTGCGGAGGAGAACTTTGCCATTTGCATTGCCACTGAGGGGATCTCAAAACATGAACTCCTGCCAAAGTTTGGTGGTGGTTTATGTTTTTTGGCCAGAAGCAAACATTTTTTCAGTCATTTCATTTCACTCAACTCTTCAGAAAACCAAGAAACTCTGACTGGGACAGTGATTGGACAAAAGTGTCGTGGGAGTAGCCACATTTATTACTCTGGCTAGATCTAGTATGTCATGAATGGGTATAGTCTTATTCTGCACAGATCTAGCATTTAGTGATATAAGTTGTATACCAAGTTGCCCAAGAAGCCAGCCATATCTACAGGATTATTATTTATAAAAAAAGTGGCCAAAAGTGCCAAACACAAATATAAATGAGAGAATCTGAATGAGAAAAGATGGCAAGGGCTGAATTTCAGAAGAAGGAAGCATAAATAGAAAGCACACTGAGTGTAAGTAGTCTTCCACCTATATCCAAACCTACAAATGGGCCTTGGAGTTTTGGCTTTCCCAGAACCGCCATGGTCATGTGACTGAGATTTGGTCAATCTGTTGCAGCACCTCATGATCATGTGATCACCATTTGTAACCTTCCTTGCCGCTTCCCAAGAAAGGCAATGCGGATGCCAGCTGGAAAGGTTGCTGGTCGCTGGACTGTGTCTCCCCCACCCATGCACCCTCCCTTCCAGCCCCATTTCATTAACATTTATTTATTTAATTTATTTATTTGCCCCCCCCCATCTCATACTGTGGGTGCCTTATAGTATTAAACATTAAAATCTTGACAGATAGATATTTGTAAAACAATACAAATGGAAATCAGTGAAAATAAAATTAAAAGATGGGGAGGGAGGGAACAGGATATCCGGTGGCTGGGGGTGGTATAGTATTGCCTCTTAATCTATTAACCACCTCCAGTGTGATGCTCCCGTATTAGGGCCCCAAGCCATCTGGCAGAGCCAGGTCTTCAGATTCTTGCAGAAGGTCAAGACTGATCTCAACTCAGGAGTAAGATGTTCCAAAGGGCAGAAGGCCCTTCTCTCCTGGACCCCGCTAGCTTGAATTCGTTGACTAATGGGGTCCACAACATGCCTCCTCTGCCAGCACAGGTGGGGAGGCCAGTCCCAGTGGGGTGAGATGGTTATGCTGACCATAACTGCCTAATGACTATGGGAATTGGTTAACGATTGTAACCAGGATTGCAGGGATTGCTGTTGCTAAACAATATGATTGCACTTTACAATTGCATTGCTTAACAATGGAAATTTCAGTTCCAATTGCTGTCCTAAGTCAAAGACTACCTCTAAGAGATTTTATAGAATACCTTGTCGGTAGGGCAGGGATCCACAACCCCCGCTCTGTGGACCGGCACTGGGCCATGGCATGCCAGAAACTGGGTTGCGCAAGCAAGTGAAGCCCCATCTGCAGGATGCTGGCAGAGGGCGAAACCATGCCCCTTCCGATCCGTGGAAATACCTCTCTCCACGGAATTGGTCCCTGATGCCCAAAAGGTTGGGGGCTGCTGCTGAGGGTTTTACAGTAGAGAAGAACTTGCCTCCAATTGCAGATTACAGAACTCCATTAAAGTCCATCAAATGATCAATTATTTAGGGGATTGCAACTAATTGTCTCATAAGCCATTTTGAAGTATTTACAGAATTTGAATATATAGTAACTCCAATGTCATATCTGGTCGCAAAATGGGTGAATATTAGTAGTGTAGTTTTAGAATCTGTCTTGCAGCATTTTTTTTTGTAAAGATGTAGTTGTGTACAATCACCAAACCTTAGTAAATTTTTAAACAGGAATTCTACCTTCTTAGGGTTCAGCTTTTTAAAAACATTTTTAATCCTACCTTTATTATTTTATAATAATATACATTTTAATATATATTTATAAATTATTTATAATTTATAAATATTTTTATTTGTGTAATATATTTATATATTTCTATAATTATATTTATAAATTGCTATAAAATTATAATATTAGGAATTTATAATAACCCTGGAACTGACGTGTTTACAGAAATTAATAATTTCCCCCTTTCTAGTTCCTGTGTTTTTGACATGAGAGACAAGATTATTTTTATAAATAACTCAAGGCAACTATCATACCTAATACTCCTTCCTCCTCTTAATTTCCCTACAACAACCCAGTTAGGTAAGTTGGCCTGAGAGAATGATCAGCTTTAAGTCACCCAGCTGGTTTTTAGGCCTAAAATGGGATTAGAATTCAGTCTCCTGGTTTGTAACCTGATGCCTTAACCACTAGACCAAACTGGCTTCCAATATTAGAACTGTTATTTTATTGCCTAGAGAAAGATGGCTGATGTTTGAAGATTTTGCTGTGAACAGCACTCTGAAAGAGATACAGTACTTCCTTAACAACAAGTATAGTATACTTCATTCCAGCACCTAATATTTATTTCTCCTATACAAATATGTATACGTATAATAAGTATAATCTATAGATTTCCAGTTTAACTTAGTTTTTAACAGATCTATTATTTTTCTCATTTTTTTAAAAAAAGGTAATTTAAATATCTTCTAGGGAAATCTTCCAATATATTTCTCAAGAAAGTATACTTTAAAAATGATCAGAGCAAGTCTTTTAAGTAAAAGACAAGCTATGACTAGTCTCTTTGCCTTGCAATCTTTGCTGAGAAATTGCTACAAGGCATTCTGCTCCTATCCCAAATAGCTAAGATTTAGATTGCAGTGATTACAGTAAAGGTAAGATTCTTTTCTTCCTACACCGAAAGGCAATAAAACATTATGCCACAAACAATCCTGATGTAACCTAAATTGTTCTGCTTCTTTACTATACACTGCTTCTTTATTTTTATTTTTATTTTTATTTTTATTTTTANTATATATATATATATATATTCATTCTTAGCTCTGCCTGCTAACAAGAAAAAGTCATTTGCAGAATGCTTACCACAACATAGACAGCTTTCTCAGATGCCGCTCCAATGGGTATCCAGCCATTTGTGGCTCTCCTCCGGTTGATGCGTTGCTGCTTTGGATGCAGGTGACTTCCGGCTGTTTTGCTGTCAGATACGTGCAAGCAGCTAGTGGTATTCCGGAGGCCAGACTTAGAGCCGCTGGGTGGTTTGGAGCTCTGCGGGCATTCACGGGCCATAGTCTGGGGCTCTGAGTTTGGCGTTTGTAAGTGAGGAACAGGTTCTGCAGCTGGTGGCACACTGGGTACCGGACATCCTGAGAGAGGATGGGCAGGTGAAACGGGATGTCCTGCCACTGGGATTGTGAGGCTCAGCTGGTCCAGGGACTTGCAGCTATCTACAAGGTAAGCAAGGTGAATAACTAATACAAGATTCAACCTTTCACAATTTCTGGAATAATTCCCAAGGAGAAACATTGAAAAGGACCATTTAACCATAACCATATTATAGCCAGAACTCAAGTCTTACATTTGAGAATTACAAGAACAGATATCAAAGGTGATCTACAGGCCATATGAATATGCGATATTTTTATCAGTTGGTTTCCATCATAATTAACTTAGCATTCTTAGTATACAAAATGTATGACATCTATATCTATATTAAATTATCAAATCTTATTTTCAGTCTTGAGAATCAAGACATCATTTTCCTTGAATATCTCCTCCACAAAATAAAAACCTGCAGTTCCAATGCTACACCTGATGAATAGGAAAAAGAAAAAAATGCAGAAGCAGTTTCATTTAAACTTCCTATGCATTATACCTATCAAAAGTATCCAGTGCTCACCTCCCTAATACTTATACAGATTCTACCCATGTTTCATGAGTCCCAGAGGGAGTTATTAGCCCATATTTCAGTAGCTAAGGAAAAAAAATGCTTTCCATTTCCATATCTTCCCCCTCTACAAAAAGTTTGGCATTTGGAGCAAATAAATTTGTTTGAAAACGTCTTCTTCAGATTTTCAATCATTCATAAAATCCATGTTTTTGAAATACAAATCACTAGGGATGTATAAAATGTTCTATACTCAAATCATTTTGAAATACTCCCTCTTAATTTCCAAGCATCAAAACAAGGTGTTTCAAAACATCTCCAAAAGGATTAAAATACCTTGTTTCAAAAGCAAAATAAATGATTTTTAACTTGAAAGAACCGTTTTGAATTCAAAATGGAATGTTTCAAATGGAAATATTTTACACACCACTATAAATCATGCCATCAATTCCTGCCATACTAGCAAAATGGATGGACCATATTTCTGTTTAATCAACAGTGGGATAAAGTCTTTTAATTTTTCTCCTGACAATATGCATGAATTCAAGAATAATTATCAAATAGTTTCAGTATCTCAAGAAAAATTAGAGCAGGGGAATGATGAAACTGGGAATCAAAATAGTTCAATTCAGCTGTGCAGAGATCTGGATTTCAATGGGGAAAAAGTGACTTAGATGTCCATGAGGACACATGCCTACGTATTGTAGAAATGCGAAGCCCGTAGGCAGCCTAAAAGCTGTGATCTGATCTTTCTTTGATTTTGTTTTCTCAATGTCTTGCTCTTGATTCCAGCCAAGGAAAGAAAAAATGCCCTGTTCGAATGAAGGCTGAGCAAAAAACTGGGGACACTAAGGAGGAGACTTAAGGGGGAGTGTCCTCAGAATTCAGCTCAGCCTATCGGACGAGAGAGGAAGCATCTCCTATGCCTGGATGCTCTGAACAGCTCATCTGGAGAATAACAAAACTTCTTTTCCTGGGCTCATGCAACTCAGGAAGAGACAAATTATGCTAAGGAAATGCCAACAGGTAAGACATATATCTCCATGTGTGCTCTCAGTCACCTTTTTCTTTCTAACCTAGATCACGGCACAGCTCTATGTGGAAGTAGCTGCTGATGCAGTGCTAATGAAGGCTATCTTCACATAAACAGTTAAAAGTAAAACATGCTTGACATTGGTCATGATTTTCAAGAACACAGAATGAGTGGCCTGAAGTCTCCAAACTTCATCAAATACGCTTAGAATAAGAGTCAAGCATCTTCATGTAAAGATTCTGAGTGGCAAGAATCAGCGCAGATAGAAAGTGGCTTACGCCTGACCAATTCCACAAGAAGCATCCTTCACCCTGAAGAGTGAAACGTTTTTACATGAGCAGAGGTATTACTTCCCATAAAAATCAATAATGCCTCGTGTAACCTCTAGAAAGCAAGAAAGTTCATTGACATGCAAGCTGTGATTAAACCAAGCCTCTGCTGAAATCCCTGAAATCCTGACAACTATTTAAAAAAAAAAAGAATATTGCCATTGATTTTGACCTAAAGAACGTAGCATGACTGAGATGTTTTACTGAGAGAAAAAGCCATGAAGCTATTACTCTGTCCATAGGGGGAGCAGCATTAACAATAGAAATAATACTGCTACCACAATTGCACAATTAAGGACAGCTAATAAATATGACAAAAACATTTAACGATCCAAATGTTAGAGATGCAAAGACCCTTCTGGAATTCTGAACTCCCTGGACTGAGCAGGTTCTCCCTTGTTATGTTAAAAAAACTGTAATTCTCAGAGCATACATAATATCTCAAGCAGGGAATGGTGGTCTATAGAGAACTGAGAGATACTATTTCTTTCTGAAAAGGGATGTTTCATATATCTCAAATAAGGACGAAGGGAAAATAGCTCCAGTCTGTATTTTTTAGATGAGCCTACTCAATCTGCACTTCTCAAACTTTCAAGTGAATTTGAATTTGGCAAAGCGCATTGTGAAAAAATACCAGAATAACAGAGTTGGAAAGGACCTTGAAGATCCTTCTAGTCCAATCCCCTACTCAGACAGGAAACTCTATGCATTTGCAAAAAAGTAGGAGACAGTACAGGTAGTCCTCCTCTTATGGCCACAGTTGAGCCCAGCATTTCCGTTGCTGAGTAAGGCAGTTGTTAAATGAGTTGGACTCCATTGTATGATCTTTTCTACCACAGTTAAGTGAATCACTGCAGATATTAAGTGAATCATGTGGTCAGTAAGCAAATCTGACTTCCGCCATTGACTTTGCTTATTTGGAAGCCAACTGGGAAGATTATAAATAGTGATAACATGACCCTGGGATAGAGCAACTGTCAGTTGCCAAGCACCTGAATTTTGATCNNGTGACCATGGGGATGTTGCAATGGTCGTGTGTGAAAACTAAATCATTTTTTTCAGTGTCACCGTAGCTTTGAACGGTCACTAAACAAATGGTTGTAAGTCAAGGATAGGGTGTAATTTCGGGCTTGTGAAAAATATACAAATGTTATAACTTCAACCTGGTTTGTTGCTTGAAGGACCCATAAACTCAGGGAGAGAAAGGGAAGAAATAATTTTCTGTTTGTGATCCAACAAAGATGGAATTTTTCTAGCTACTATTTTATTTTATTGTTTTATTTTACTTTACTTTACCTCTACTTTACCTTTATTTTATGCTGTCCATCTTCCCTATAAGACGACTGTTTACTAGTCACAGAAAGCTGGAAGCAGTGCACAAATCACTCTACTACCACTTTTTGTGTTCAAAGAATGACACAACTCTTCATGTAGCAAGTTCGTCCTTTTTCTAGGGAAAGCATTCACTGATTAGGCTACAAACATGCTTCCACATTATTCAGGACATTAAACATGATCTCAGTTCTGAATACTTAGCTATAGCCAACCAAGTAAAACTTTTTAAACGCATAAAGCACAGCTTAATCTGTGGAGCTAACACTATTTTAATTTTATAAATAAATTATATAGCTATTAACTCTTCAGTGCAAGACAGGGTTTTGGGAAATCCATAATTTCGCAGATAAAAAAAAAGTTTAATCACACAGTCTTTATCCATATGCTTCTTTTTGAATGGCAGTACCCTTCTGCAAAACGAGTAAGTCATAATACCCATTTTTCCCACAGTCCTAGTTTAAATATTGCTTTGATCTACCTAAAATCCTCCAGCAGTTTAATTGAATTAGTTATCCCTTCCTGAAATCTTAAAATTGTTCTCACAGCATGGTTGCACACAGCCAGAAAATGATGTCCACAGAGGCACCTGCCATTTTGAGGAGAAGAAATTATACCTCTTTTATCAACTAATTGTCTAAATAACCGTTATTAGAATTATATAGTCCTGCAGCTTTTATACTAGAGATACTGGTATGGAATTTTCCAACACGGCAAATAAGAGAAGTGTTTTAAATAGTCTGAATTAGAATTCTATACACAAGCAACAAAAGAAGTAAAATACACATCACTGGAACCCACTTATGCAAACACCAGAAGTGTTCTTTTTGAATCAGATTACATATTAAATTGGCTCTACAGAAGCCAGTCTATTGTTCTCTATGGCACAGTAGGCTCTTCTCTAACTTCTTTCTTAGCCTTTCTACCTAAATGCCTTTATTCTACAAATGGATAGCATCTTTTCAGACACTTTTGAGCTGAGGCATGGTTGAATTTAACTTTAAATTAGTTAAATGCACAAATACAATTACTCAACATGCATTTATTAGCTCTCTCCCCTTAAAACCTTTGGCAATAACTTTTGGATGGGCTAAAGGGATTTTAATAGTTTATTTCAAGACTGAAACCACCAACTCCAAGTTTTTCTGTTATCAGTGAGATCTGCCTCCCAAGGGGATCACAGAAAGGCTATACAAAATAAATTTAAAAGGTCACTAGCCTAATAATTGGGGATAATTAGGTTCTAAATGGGAAACAGTTCAGTTGCTGAAATGTTTGTAATTCTATCCCTTTCAACAAAATTTTACTTTAAGGGTGTGCACACTTATGCAACCATGTTATTGTACATTTTTATTGTTCCTTTTCCCCCTTAAAGATTTCAGTTTGTTTTCTAATTGACACAGCTTATGTGTTATAGGTAGAAAAAAATTCTGAAGTGATTTATCTTGCTCTAATTTTGTTTACATCTCAAAAGCCTGACATTTTAAAAGCAGTGTGTAGACTTTTTATATCCACTGTATAAAGAATGAATATAAATCAATGATGTATAAAGTAATAATTAAAAGAGTTTTTAAGATTTTATAAATATTTGAAAATTTGCCTTTGGGGAAAATGGTATCAATAGTTGTCATTTATGGCTTCTATAGTGATTCAATGGTCAGCAATTCAGTGATACACCTGGCAGACTTTAATAGTTATTTTTTGGATCTCTGGTATGTAGTACAATCATAGACAATCTGCTTTATAGTTGACAGACTCCTATCTGAACCTCTGAAAACCCACTACTAGTCAGGTAGTCCATAGCTAGATAAGATTAATAGTCTGGCTGAGGATAAGATAACTTATTTTCCTTAGCTTAAAGTTGGGAATATAAATGTTTATGATTCTTCCAAGCAACTGAAAAACAGGGCTTTTGATGCTGATTTTACTCATCACCACCAGTTGGTTGAAATTTACTTTCTTGGTGGGGAAGGATGATAGGGCAGGGAAGAGAGATTATTTTTATATTTAAAGGGATTTTTAATGATATGAGAGAGACCTAATGTAGGTTTATGAACTTTTTAAAAAAGTAAACAATCTTTTTTTGGTGTGGGGAGTAAAATCAGAAGCATTTCAATGCTGAAAGTATTATACTTAGAAGTCTTTGAAAGTTGTAGCTAAGTTATATTCAAATTTGGGAAGGGGATGTTTTCGAGTCAGTCCTGGTGACTGCCTAGATAAGTTCCTGCAGGGTTTTTGTTTTGTTTTTTTGCAAGAGTTTTGGAAATGATTTGCCACTGTTGTCTTTGTACAGCTGTGAGCCACCCTACAGATAACTTCATGCCTAAACTGGCACTTATATTAATTAAAAATAAATGTTTTCAGATATATAAAAATTAGTACTGAATAAGAATTGGAAGGAATTGATTTCAGAAACTTACAAGAATATAAAATGACATTCTGTAAAAGGTGTGTGTAAAAAGGAATTTAATTGCTCAACCAACAGCAATTCCAGCTGAAGGCAGAGCAGGCCTGCTGAGAAGACCACAGTACAGGGAGCCAAGAGGAACAAATGGATACAACAGCACTGGAGCCCTTTACTTTATTTGATACTGAAGATAAAACCTTCTTTGTGTTGAACTCAACTCTTAGTGACTACACTCATGCTGATTTTACGGTAACATACGGAGCTGGTTTGCCTTTGTCTTATTCAACTTTAAAAGACTAATGTGCTGAGATTAGAGACTAGTGGTCTTTTATCCAAGAAATAACAAGATCAGAACCTGGTTAGTTTTGTCAGGATCCACCAATATTGCCAAGATATGGCCATCTGCTCTAGTTATCAATATACAACATTGGATTATACTCTAAAGAGCTCAGAGTCACTTGTTCTGAGTCCTGAGGTTACCTTACTACAGTGCTAAGAGATCCCTCAAAATCTGCTTTTAAATTGAAAGGTCCCAAATATCTAATATCCATGCAATCTAAAAATGATATAATCCATTTGGATCTTCAAGAAGCAATTTGATAACAACTGGATTAGGCTCTTTAAGCAAGAATCCTTAGATCCCAGCCAATCTATCAATAAGATTCGAAAATGATTACTTGCCTACCAAACTGTGAACAGGAGCATACAGAAAGAGAAGCATTTAAAGAAGTTTTCTTCTTTTTCACTTACATTAAGTATGTGTGGGTAGCTGGGCTAGTAACATCTATGCATTTATTTTTAAGGCTTCTTCATCATTCTTTCCTGTTTCTCCTCTTTTGTAAACAAATAATTTGCTTTTTAGAACAAGAGAAAAGAGAACATGGGCTACTATGTTTACATGCATAATCTTAAACCATGATTTTTATCATAAAAACCCCATGTCCTTGGGAAGGACTTGATAGGTAGACAAAAAAAAACCCCAAATCCAGCCTAAACATCTGATTGACAGTGTGATCAACCATAATAATAAAGTCAGCATCACTATTGAACCATTTTCATTCCCAAATCAGTCATCCTTGCTTATGTCTTCTCCTCAAAAAGAACAAAATTCTCAACTGGGAAACAAAAAGAACTGAAATGAAGAATAACTAAGCATCTAGAACAACACAAAAATAACAGCATAAGCTTGTTTGCATTTAAACTTGTCACAAAATAGCACAACTATTAGAAGATGTCAATACTGTAATATCAAATATAAGCATCAGCTTACTGCAAAATACAAACCAACTGATGCACAGCAGAGCTGCAGTTATAAGTCCTGCTTAGATGCAAAATCAATAAATAAGAAAAAAAACCAAACAGTACATCACCAAAATGGAAGATCAGGCTGGAAAATAATAAGCTAAGATCATATGCAAATAAGCTACAATAGATAAATGAAAAGAAGTTGAAGAACAAGACCACCAAAAATACCTGAACAAGAAATAACACATAGAGACAAAGAAGTTAAAGGAAGCACTGTTAAGTAATAAAGCAACATAACAGCCATAGGCAAGAAAATCAGCAGATATGACATTCAGATTGTACACTAACAGATAACAGATAATCAGACTTGGAAGGGACCTTATAGGTCATCTAGTCCAACCCCATGCCCAAGCGGGAGTCCCTACACCATTTCTGACAAATG
>AZIM01001932.1:169973-185540 GCA_000516915.1 Ophiophagus hannah | reverse complement strand
ATTCTGAACCAGCTGCAACCTCCGGATGGCATAAGACTAACCCCAAAGCCTTCCTTCTTTATTCAGAAGCATGCTACTCTTTCGTTAATTTCAACCAACTCTGATCCATCTCACTATCATCTCTAGGGATGATTTCCATCAGGGATTATCCACTTGCAGAATTTCTCTCACATGACTAGGGAAACCCATTTTTTTTAAAAAGGGAAGTATCTACTTTTAGCATTTTTATTTGGTATTTGAAAAGTGTTATCTTTGAATATTTATGTTTTAAATAAAATCCTGTTAAAAAGCTATAAATTGTGTTTGCAATATATCTGATCTTCATCTGCATAGAATGCATTCAAAAGAAAGAGAGAATTCATGACCAGGACTGGAGAAAATATGAGAAGTGTCTCTGAAATCCCTGCATATAGAAGAACACGTTCTGATCAGGGTGAGAAACTGATCTGCAGAGGGTGGCATCTCTTAGCCAACAGAGAATGACCATATAGAGCTATAAGGGCAGGCTTAGAAACCAGGATGAGCAACACTCAGAAATGCTGATTTTCCTTCATGCTGCTTTTGGATCAAATATTATTAATACATATATGTGGAACCAGCATATAATATTTTTAAGAATATATTAGGAAGAAAAATAAAACACCCTCCCACACATAGATGGAACTAATTGGTCGGGTTATCAGAGATGCATTAGGCAATTATAATTTAACAGGTTTAGGTATGAGAATTTATTCTAGCTGCATTTACTTTTCCCTACATACTCTATATCAAGGGTCTTCAAACTTGGCANCTGTCAAGTTTGAAGACCCCTGCTCTATATAATCATTTGGTTTCAGTTAATGCGGATATATCAAGAGTAGTGTATTTTGTCATCTAAAAACACATTTTTCCCCCAAAAGGCAAAGCAGTTATCCCCTTGTCTTAAGATATCCACATCAAGATAGCATAATTTTAAATTTTCTGCTTACCATACATCTGATTCTCTCAATCCCAATTCCAAACTACCACTCAGGATTTCCTAATTATGGCTCTGCTTCTACAAACCAAAAATGCTGCTCATTCATAACAATTTTAGATATTTTGAAGTATCTATTGCAGTTCTCTATCTATGTTTAAGAATTGTTATTATTTCAGTGTTGGAATTACTATTATTTTAGGACAGTGTAATGTGAATTCATTTCCAAATTAATTTGGTTTCAACATTTTTCTAGTCCATTTCATACTAACCCAGAAAAATTCCACCCCGTCTCTGATTTTTCACAGTGTAAATAAACTTGTGGGAGAAGAAAAAGGCTTTATTTTGTAGACACAACAAAGCTATGTAATCATATATTATTGAAAAATGATAAATGAGGGCACCCTCCACCTCAATTCCATCTAGACCTGCTAAAAATAAATATTGATGCTCTGCTGTTTCTCTTGTTTCTATTTTTCCTTCATTTTTGCAGTCATAAAGTATCAATAAGGCAGTAAAAATGCATGGCTCATGAGCAGTGCCAATGGATCATACCCATTTAGGGCCTTTGAAAAATTCTGTGAATGAGGCAGTAAGAAAGGAATACAAGCTTCATTCAGGAACATTCCAGAATGAATCAATATCTCTGCCAGATTGGAGCAGCATATATAGATAGATCTGCCTGTTTTTAAATTTTAAAATATACAGAAAGGTTTTAGTCCTCTCCCCTACCACGTGCAACAGGGGAAAATGCTGGAACTATAAGTGCTTTTTTCTCCTTGGGTGGGCAGCTAACCCTGCTTTTATTTTTTCCAGAAACAGAAATGAACAGGTCTCGAACTGTACCTAAAGTGCAGTTAGTCTAAAGTCAGCACTGGAAACATCCACATTTATCAACTGAAAGATAGAATGGAGCCCTCTATTGCATCAAGGAAAATGTCCAATTTTTTATTTTTCCTTTCACTGGAAGCATGCAGGGGCCACCAAGTGTCAGCATTTATTATCCAAAAAGTTTTTAAGCCCTGTAAAAAGAAAAGCCTCTGTGTGGGAGGAAACAATCCAAACTGTGGCCAAGAGAATCAATACCATATTTAGAATGCCCTGAGGGAGTAAACCGCAACTGAGAAACGTTATCTTTTCCCCCCCTCCACTTCCCTTTTGCAGGAGTCCTAGAAGAATCTCTAAGACTAGCCAAGCAACAAGATTACTACCAATATTTACCTGTGAAAGGTCTGGGCTGTCCCCGAGCCTCTGTCAACGATATAATAATGATTTCCAGGAGGGCCAACAGGTTGTACAAAGAAAAAGACAACTACTTTTGCTAATTTTATTTGGCTAATGTCGACTCATCACCCATTTTTAGTGCCTTTCAGTTCAGTTTTTAAAATCTAACTGCAATAAGGAAAGCTGTTGAGGGAATTATAATATTTATGCAGTTTATGCATTAGTGACCTTTATGATGAATCCCCAAAAGTTACTTACAACCTGAACCTCTGTCCTCAGTATGTCAGTAAAAATTAATTACCTACATAGTGTACCACCTTTTAATAAATGACATGATTGATTGATTGATTGATTGATTCTACTACAAACGAAAGACT
This sequence comes from Ophiophagus hannah, assembly GCA_000516915.1. Classification (NCBI taxonomy): domain Eukaryota; kingdom Metazoa; phylum Chordata; class Lepidosauria; order Squamata; family Elapidae; genus Ophiophagus; species Ophiophagus hannah. The sequence continues at coordinate 182,984 of AZIM01001932.1, read as the reverse complement.
CCAAAAACTCTCCCAATCATGTACTATCCAAATGTTTTAGACTGCACCTATCAAGGTTCTACTTTCATAAACTATCTGTCTAGTTTTGAATCAGGCAATTCTGATACACAGTTGTGTGCAAATGCTAAAAATGAAACAACATGGCTGACTGATTCCTTGAAACCCCAAGTAGGGATGGCCAACGTTTTTGGTGTCTAGGCAGGGCTAAAACAAAGACTGAAATTTAAACAATCAGAACATTATTTATTTTATTTATTTTGAAAATTTATATTGCCACCTACTCACGCATGGCAATTCAGACTTAAATACAGCTATTCTCTTTTAAGACACAATTTGGTTTTTGGAGAAGCTCTATATATTGTATCCAAGACTCTGGGAGCTGCATATAGTTATGAACTTCAGAGTGAGCATATTCATTTTCAAAGTTCATTTGAAGAAGAATATATTGGGGACCTCTCGTCACAGCAGAATCCAAGAACAACCAATGCAGTACAATCACCTTACTGAAATTTATCAGCAACAGATCTGAAGTTTCATTTTCACTCTTAGTCCAGAACTCTCTTTGAATTCCTCTCTCCAGTTAATTAAAATTTTGTTTTGAAAATTAGGTTATGGAAGCAGTGTCAAACATGGACACCCTTGCTCCCAAAGATTGTTTCTATAACCATTTTAAGTGCAGAAAACACTGAGTAAGCAGCATGTTTGCCTCGTTCTCCAAGCACTGTGTGAAAAAGTGCCATGTCTTAATTTGACACTGACGAAATATGCAAAAAACAGAGCTGCTCAGTTCTTTTTAAAAAAGGAAGTAAAAGAAAAGTGCCAAGATGATCTGATGAACTCTGTAGCTATCTCATAATCGCTGGAGTAACTGCCGGTAAACTTTTTCAGTCAAACCAAAACTGCAAGACTATCCGAAGTAGCTTCCCCCACCAACACTTCAAATCCCAGTCCCTGCAAACATACGGATACCTTGAATCTCTGTGGACATATGCCCCATCCTAGCAATTATATTGCTGTCAAGCAATCCCACTCCACAGTAAATTACAGGACACGCTATACTGTTATCAAAACCAATAATTGCCTTAGCTGGAATGTTTGATTTCCAGACTATGAGGCACTGAAAAAAATGAGCCAGCAGTTACAGGCACAACATGCAGAGAAGCCTCCGGCGATAGGCTTGCACTTTCCCTCATGACATTTTTTTTAATTGCATGCACTGAAATTCTGCGGAGTATTACTTTGCTTGCAAGTCTTAATTTTTGACCATGTAAGCAACACTATGAATTGTGCGGTAGGAGTATGTCATAGAGAAGAACAATAGCATATGTTCAGTGACACAATGAAATAATTATTCCAACTAGAAGAAAACTGTCCCAAAGGTTTACCACTATTCAATTACAATTGTATTGAAGCACCTGAGGTACGCCTATGAATATAACTACTTTTTTGTGAGGCTGAATAAGCACAAATTTGGCTTTCTTGGGGAGGAATCCCGGCTTAATTGTAGAGCACACCTGTTATAAAAACAATACCCAGAAGAAGTTATTTTCAGTATTAATGTAATCTGTGATATAAATGAATTGGAGGAAAACATTGGAATAATTTACATTAGAAAAGGTTTCATAATTAGCTCATTATTTTACTAATGGATTCTTCTTTTAAATTTCTAGAATTGTTCCAAATGAAACTACTGATGTCTTCCATGCAAAATGGTAATTCTCTCAATCACTTTCACTGACACTTTTCAAATATTTAAACTCTTCTCAAATCAAGAACAAGCAAGCTACTCCTTCTCCCCCTCCTCCCCCTCTAGAGAACACCCAGAAGCAATGAAAGGTCTATCAGTGCTAGCAATCTTGTCACATCAAGACACACAAACAACCTCAACTGCAACACCACTTTCTCTTAAACATAAAAAAAAATCAGAAGATAGGTAGGGTAAAGGCAATATTCTTCTTTCCACCTGCTGCCCTCCATGTAAGAGCCAATCTCCCCCACCAATTGGTGGGCTGTGGGAACCATGGATGAGCATGTTTGTGTTTGTGTGCCCCAGTACAATCATGCCCCCGGGGCATATCTTGGGAGTACTGTGAGGAAAATGATATCCAGAGAGAGTTCAGGATTGGCAGTGATCTTTTATTTCAACATATATATTATATACATTTCTTATTAAATGCTACAGTATTGAATCTTCAAATTGTTCCATTATTTTGGATGGACTGGATTTTGTGCTCCAGCTAAAGTATACACAAAGCTAAGATGTTTAAAATTTTAACAGGAACGTGGGGTTGGGAGTAGTAATGGGGTATTGCCCATATGCACGCTGACTCATAGCCAGTTTTCTATGCCCCCCCGAGTTATTAAATTTCATTTCTCAACATTACAGTCAAATTATTTCAATTGAAATGAATATACTTGCTCGTGTTGTAAATGAAACTTTAAAATATCCTCCCTTCTCAACCCTTTCAAAGCTCTTTATTGTGGTAAAAACTGAATTTATCCATTATTCAATGCAGAAATCTATAGTTTCAGTTTCTGTACACTATTTCCATTTTGGGAATACTACAAATGTTTAAAAATGGTGCATAAATGCATCGTAGTTTATAAAGATCAGACTTAGATTGTGAGAAAGAAATCAGTTTACCATGATGTGATAGCATTGATGGGAAACAATAATTTCCTTGGTAAAGTCATTATAAATTATCCTAAAAGGAAAGATCTAACAGCTGATTCAACATTGTTCAGACTCTATACCACATTTATTTTAAAATAAATTGTCATATGTCTACCAGCTACATTTTAATATCTGTCATGTTTATAAAAATATGTAAATTGTATTCAAAAGCATCTAAAATATGCAGATAGTTAATAAATAAGTAAGTAAAAAGTCATCCAGAGTTATCTTATGGCAAGATGGCAACTAATACATTTTACAAACAAACAAACAAGAATCTCCCAGTCTCCCAGTTTCTAGTTTGGTACCATAACCACTGCACCAAACAGGCTCTCATTTTTAGAACAGAAATCAAACTTAAAACCAAATTCCATATCCTACAGAAAGTGGCATCTACTTAAAGTAAATCTCATTAATTTTAGCAGAACCAAATGCAACTAACTTGGATTGTAACGTACACAATCTAAACATATTGTTCTGCAATGTGTTTATTTCCACTACTAATCATGAAGATCTATTTAGAACATGCAACCTCTCTTCTACCTGATTACTGGAAAAACAGCATCGGATTCTCTACAGATATATGAGAAAATCTCCAATTAATACCTAGAAACCACTTAAAAGGCAGGTAGAATTGCAAAAATGGAAGATTCTTGTATTGATGTATTCTCTGCCTACATGGGATTTTAGGATCAGATGTTTTCACCAGACAGGTTTGCCCAGAACTCATTTGGAACATCTTGCACTTCTTAACTAGATACTTATTTTGACAGGCAAACATTTTTAATACATACTATCTAGCTTTCAGGATTGGTTATATGTTTTTATGATTGCTTTGCTCTCAATATTTTTTTTAACAAAAGTTTATTATATACAGACAATTGTGACATTTTGGCAATGAAAGTGCTATCTGAAAATGAGAAAAAGATATCAACATGCTTGGGTAAATCCAAAGGATTTGCAGAAATAGAAAAAATTCTAGGGAAAATATCCCAAACAGTTCAAGGAAAACCAGGAAGGGGGTGGGTGGGNCATGTGCATGCGTAGGGGGCGTGGGGGGCATGCATTGCCTTCTGGGTGCTGGCACGTGAGCGTGAGCATGCAAGTGCGCACACAATTTTTGGCACAGAAGCCCAAAAAGTTTAGCCACCACTGCCCTAAGTCAAGGGCAGCCCTATAATATTTTGTAGGATTGGGATGTGATCACATGAAACAATTTAAATGCACAAGAAATGGCCAGAGTTCTTAAGGGCAGCCACGATATTGTAAATCAGAATGCCACCATTTGAGGAAGAAAAAGACCTTTGTGACAAAAAGCAAGCTTGAGATTATCTCTTCTCACTACCATAAAATTTTCTCGAGGTGCTAACTGATTCTATAAAATTGAGTAGCAGGGAAGTTGCCTCAGGGGAACTGTGGAACGGACTCCCAATTTTCCCTGTGCCTCTGGATACCTCAATGCTTTTCTCTCAATGGTTAAGTGAAGCCAAATACATCTCTTTCATCTTTATAATCTGCAAAAATACTTTCTCAATATATTCTTCTTCTTCCTCAGTTGGTCATCGGAAACTGCATTTTTCCCAGAGCTTGAACATGAATTTTGCCCAACTTCTTTACTTTTTGCAAGATTTAGATAAAAACTAACTCCCCACAGTATGTATGCTTTATTTATTTAAAATTTTTATATTGCCGCCTACTCACACATGGCAACTTGAGGCGGCTTACAAGGATATAAAAACACCATACAGAAGAAATAAAAATAATAAAATAATCCCCACTCGCCACCTTGACGACAACACACATTCATACTAGCCATGTAATGGGCTCGATCCTGCTCTGGATTCCCCAGGCCCACTGGCAGAAGCATATCTTCAGGGTCTTCCAAAAGGTGTTAGAGTGGGGCCCAGTCTAATCTCCTGGGTGGGGGGGAATGATGTTCCAGAGAGAGGGAACCACCACAGAGAAGGCCCTCCTATATCCTGCCAGATGTATCTCCTTAGGGGATGGTTATTCCACAGTTAAAACAATTATGAATGGCAGATAGCAAGGTTAGAGAATGGAGAGATAAGCACATGAAAAATGGGATACCTTTTTTGCTTGGAGTTTGTAACCAAAAGGAAAAAAAAATCTGCTCAGAATTTTTCACTGGAATGATCAAATTGCCTGTCTTCCACTGGAACTAAACGTGAAATAGCTCCAGTTTTTTGCTCTGAACTTCAAAAATTTTCTTGAAATATAGGCATTTTATTTTAAGCTTGTAATGGTCGAAATAGCCTGTGGTCTACATAGTTTTCTATGATTTAAACAGTTGAAACAATGGTGTTCCAAGAAGCCAAGTTCTGTTCCAAAGCCAGAAAAAATGGATATTTACAATACACCATTCTCCATTCTGTTTGTGTACTAGATTAGATATTTCAGGATCTTGCCCTACAATCTTATGAAATCGGTGCTTTAGCCTCAAATCTCAGAAAATTTGGCATACCCATTCAAAATTCCTCATGATATTTCAGGTAAGAATCATGAAATCTTGTAACATTTATGATGTCATATGTACACAAGAGGCCCATATAAATATATAAAAGTTAGATTGTAATTGTAAATATACTTTTTTAAATTAAATAAATAAAACTATTACCACACACATATACATAACTGGCTCAGAAATCTTACCCACTGAAATCTTACCCACTGAATCAACGATTCCTTCTCACCAGCTGGAATGAAATATCAAATGAGATGGTGTAAAAATCAGTGCTCGAGGTTAAGTTCTCCACAATTTTTTAATTTATGATTTGGATGAAGGAATGGAAGGAAAGCTTATCAAATTTGCACCTAATACAAATTGGGTGGCAAACCTAATATGCTAGATGACAGAAATAAAATTCAAAATTATTCTGATTGACAAGTGAGCTGAGCGTAACAAGGATATTTAAAAGAGACAACTTCAAAATTCTTACTTTAGGAAACTGAAATTTCATGTACAAGTAGATTAAAAGGAGGATTGTCATATAACCCACAATCCTTCTAATTCTTTTAGAAGAATGGTCCAAAGGATGGATACCATGATTGAATAATGCTTTCTAGTCTTAGTTCTGCTCATCACTTCACAAAAATGTTCCATCACCATCATGTCCTTCCCAGAAGACCCACTCAGACAGGCTGCCATTGGAGCAGGTAGTTCTGTAAAGTCCCTTGGTGCGGAGTCATGCAAGGCTTTATAAGTAAAAAACCAAACTCAATTAACTAGTAACTTATGGGAACTAATAATTCCAATGTGTCCAATGTGACCAATTTTTGTGACCAATACCATTTCATACAAATCGTTGTCCAATCTCTTTTTAAAAGCCTCCAGTGTTGGAGCACCTAGAAGCTTCTGGAGGCAAGTCGTTCCACTGATTAATTTTTATAACTGTCAGGAAACTTCTCCTTAGTTCTAGGTTGGTTCTCTCCTTGATCAGTTTCCACTCATTGCTTCTTGTCCTGCCTTCAGGTGCTTTGAAGAATAGGTTGACCTCCTCTTTGTGGCAGCCCCTTAGATATTGGAACACTGCTATCATATCACCCCTAGTACTTCTTTTAACTAAAAGAGACATACCCAATTCCTGCAACAGTTCTTCATACATTTTAGCTTCCCGTCCCTTCATCATCTTTGTTGCTTTTCTCTGCACCCTTTCTAGAGTCTCAACTGGGCAACCAAAGTTGTACTGTACTGTACACATATGGATGGTTTGACTTGATGACTTTAAGGCCAGTTCCAAATGTATGATTCTAAATACTGGCAATTCCCCGACTGTTTCTACCAACATGATGGATTTGAAAATATCAGCATGTTCTACCTCTCATCAATGACACAGTGCCCTCTTATGGGTCCCCAAGCTTCTTCTGAAGTTTGCATGGCCCCAACTCTGTTGTCATTTAGGAAAGCCTTGAAGATATGACTTTTTCAGCAGTTGCTAGGGTAGATTATTGTCTGACTCCACTTGCTGTCTCTCTGATATTAGTTTTTATTCTTTTTCTCTCTGACTGTTGAGTTTTTGCCGCTGTTGATTTGTTTTCAGTCCGTTTCTTCATATTGTTAGATGCCACGTGGAATTGCTTTAGTCATTAAGGTGGCCAACACACTGCTTGGAATAAAAATTTTAAAGAAGAAAAAAAGCTTCTTTATTTTACCAAGGAGTTCTGTCCCCTCATCGAGTTCGTCCTTAATTCAAGAATTCATTCTGATCCAGAAATAGCAGCAACATCAGAAGCTTAATAGTTGTTGGGAACAAAAATAAGGCCCCTGAAGCCTGCAAAAAGGTTAGAACCTCACTAATTATGCTGTACATCACTAATTAGATTAAAGAGAAGTATCTGTTTCTTCCATTAATTGGATTAAAAGAAGTTGCTCAGAAAAAGTATTAAAATGCACACCTGCCAAATGGATTACTAAATTCTCATTCAGCCACTGACTGCAAATTGACCAATCCAGCACTTTGTTAGGGAAGCATTCCAACCTGCAAAAAAAAAAAAAAACACTGGGCACCTTACATACTAATCCTGAAAGATTTAGGTATCTGATATTTAACCTTCTCAAGAATCTTCTTTGATCAACCATCCCTCCCTCAATATGCTACTCTTTTCCTTTTCTCATCTCCTCCTGAGTGCAACTTCATTTATGCTTTTTAAATAATTATCTGCAACCTTTTTCATTGCCTTTGCATTTTTAGACATCAGTTTCCCTTAATCCCAATGTGTTTGAAAGCTGTTATCAGACATCTTGGACTAAGTTTAACCCATTAATTATTGTTTAATTCTGTTTTTGCTTTATGATGGATCTAAGCAGAAGAATAAAGCAACACTGCACTCCTTATTTTTCTCAAGACCCAATGCCACTGTGTAGTAGGTTGAAAGTCAACCAATGAGTTTCTATGGCTGAGGGTGCCTGGGAAGTTGTAAGTCCACCCATTTGGAGAGGTCAAGGTTGTGAAAACTATACAGTACTAAATTCTCCTGTGAGCAGTACAAGTAAAGGTTGCAATTCTTTTATAGTTGGTCTTCAATTCAGAGTAACACACGTAAGTGCCACTGAATCTAGTCATTTTAGGCAACGGAAATATGCAAAACATCTCTGCTTTGTACCACACAGTTACAAAATCTGCAGCATCTTCTGTAATCCTCTGTAACAATGCATTCTTTTTGATTTAGAACTTGATAACTCTGACAGATAATAGCAACAGTTCCTTTTTGTTGCATTTTTCTTACAGTAAGGTGGAACTTACGTGAATATTACATATGTTAATAACGTATTAGTGATTGCTGTTTCTGGCAGGTGCTACAAAAAAAAAAGAGACAGTCTGAAGAAGAACAGGAGCTGCAGTAATAGAGGTAGTTCTTGATTTGTGACAATTGGAACCAGAATTTTGATCATAACTCATGATGGTTGAAAGCAGCACCACTCACATGACTGGACATGATTTTATGACCACTTTTACATCAGTCGTTAAGCAAATCACATGGTCATAATTGCAAACTAATTCTCCCAAATGGGCTTTTTTTTGGGTTGGAAACTAGCAAAAATCATTGCAAACTGTGGTCACATGATTGTAGGTCACTGCAACAAGTTGTAAATTTAAACCAATTCCCAAGTGCCTAAAATTTGGCTATATGGCCACAGGAGAGGGGAGCATGACATTTTTCATCAGCCAGAAGTGCATTGCAGACTGTAAAACACCCTTTCCGAGGTAACTCTCAACAGTCATTGAACAACTGGTCATAAGTCAAGAGCTACCTGTACATCTCATGGCAGGGCTGGTGTCCCTTGGCTTGGAGCTTTTAGTGTCTGACTTTTAGACTGTAGGAAATAAGGCTGTAAAAAACTTATTTTAGGTATATTCAAAACTCTACTGCTTATTTTTAAATATGCACAAATTAACAGAATAACAGAATGAGTAAAGAAATACAATAAACATCACCTTCTCAGGGGTCGTCATGTTGGTTGGGAATTGCAGATGTTAAATTCTGCACTGGAGATCTTCCAGGTTGAGAAAGATTGATTTAGATTTCCAGATTTTTATTTTCTAATCCTTCCAGGCAAAGTTGCCTTTCCAGAGTAGACAAAATCATGTAAATAAGGGCTGATGTCAGTTTTGGTTTCTGGATTCTCAATATTGGTAATATGTTGATTATACTTCTACTGTGCTGTGAAACAGCCTTTTCTTTCAGAACAAAATTACCTTACATCAAGGAGCTTTAGGAAGCTGTTAAAGAGAGGGTTCTTCAAGGTGCTATAATGATGCCTGTATGTTAGCTTCTTCTGTTTTAAACTGAATTCATATTGAATTTATTGTTATTGTAGAGGCATTTATTATTTATATATACTAGAGATGTTTTGATTGCCGGTAGTCTTCAGCATAGAGTCATAGACTGTTCGCTTTAAGGACAGTTCAAAATTACAACTGGCTCAGAAAAAGTCACTTACAACAATCCAGGGTAAATAAATATATTTCAGTCCAAGAAAAGCACCATATGTACTGCAAAGAAAATCACTCTTAATTAAGAGCCCCCCCCCCAAGAATTATAGGCATAGGCACCTCCTAAGTAAGTCTAATTTGCCAACTCCCAGTTGAAACCAAACCCAGATATCCACTCTTATAAATCTTATAAATGTGTATCTCTGGCATTTGCTTATGTGTATACCATGTATCTTGTGTGCAAATTGGCCAGAAATGACACATCTCTGGACAAAAAGCAAAGCAAAGCAACTAATTCAATAACTACTGATTAAAAAGTCTTTAATCTTTATCTCATTGATAAAATTAATTGCTTCTCCTATCTACATATACATACTCAAACCATTCTCTTTCACATGGATACCCAGAATACACACATGCACGCACGCACGCACGCACACACATTTCCTTCCAGCATACAGATCATAAAAGAAGAAAACACTGGATAAACATGAGGTGAACAGAAGGGGACGTTAAGCGAAATAAGGGAATAAAACTGGCTGGAGAAAAGAGATTCTGGCATAAAAGGGGGAGAAGGGACAGAGACTGATGCATCTAAGCAATCTATATGGAGTTCATGACTTTCTACTTATGAATTCTACGTACATTTTTTTACTCATTGCAGTTATATCTTCTTCTTTTCTAAAGTCTATTGCCTTTTAAATAAGGTCCACCTCTATTCTGTGAACAACAGCTAGCCCACTGGTAAGCAATTAGGGGTAGAAATGCATGCCTTTCTTTGGGGAAAATACAGGGATGTCTCAAAATGATCTGACCCACATATTGTTTTGCTAAAGGAGATTTTTACAAGACATGGGGGACGCGGAGTGGGGGGGAGAAAAGCTTTGCAGGGAACTGATTCAATAGCCTATTTAATTACAAGAAGTTGTTGATAGTGGGATGCTTTGGATCCTTATGGCAGCAGAGGAAGGAATAATGTGAGCCTACTGAGTCAAAGCCTTTGGATAGCATGGCTTTGTAAACCACCTCTTCCTGGTTTGGTCATAAATAAGCATCTCAGCCAAATTTAGTTTGAGGAACGCTCCTACATGGAATTCAACAGGGGACCTTGTCCCAAAACAAACCCAAAGCAATCCTTGGCTACCCTCCCTGGTTAATTCAGGCAATATGTTTTAACTGTAAACAAACCACAGAAGTATAGCTTGCAATCCACACTGTCCAGCGGGAGGAGCTGACAAAGTAGGGGGAATGGCAAGCAATTCTTCTGCAGAGCCTTGGAACTCAGCTGCCTGTCAAATGATATCTTTGCACCAACCTAAAACACCTGATGTTATGCAAACTTTCCCCAGCTTGAGAAAAGAAATGTGACACTCTTCTCTATACTGAAAGTGAAACTATCATTAATTCAAAGGGTTCAATTTAGTTTTGCTTTCACTTACAGACCGAGCAACAAGAAGAACTTAGAAGCTGATTTTAATTCAGTCTCCACAGCCAAACAGGTAAAATTTCATCATTTCCTTTCAGAATAGGCAGGTATTTCCCCATAAAATTCACACTTCAGTTCAAATACTAAGCACTCTGCTGGATTTCATAACTGCTCAAGAGGGGATAGTACCCATTTCTTTAGCAATGATCCATGTTACATGGGAAAACCATGTCAGCTATGCAAAATTTCTTAAGTGCCACAGGCATAAGAAAAGTTCTAATAGGGCATGTTTATTATCTGAGAGGTTCAGCTGTCATGACAAAATCTCCAGTATGTGCTGTGGAAAAGGAACACCAGTGAATAATGCAGGGGTGAGTAATCTATGGCCCCTTTCAATTCTACCCCTCAAATTTAAGTTTCTTATTGACTGGAAAAGATAAATACACCAACCTGTAATCTAACACTTAAATGGACTTTACACAATTTTAAAAGCTTAAGAGACCACAAGCCAAAAACTGTGGGAAGTTTCTAATGTGTAATCTTCCATGGAACATTTTCTGCTTCCAAAGCATGTTAATAATAATCAATAGGTGCCAATTCCAAATTTAGTAATTTCAAAGCACTCTCTGGAAAAGATATATATTATTGATGATATCAGATTGGAAGTTAAAAATTGGAGAATATGCAGCAATGGCAAAATCAATAGCATATATACCTAAGTTTAACCAAACTTAAACAAGAATCACTTCTGCATATATTATGCAGCAAGGCAAATTTAAGCATTTAGAATATGGTTTTAAGGGGGGGGGGGAAGAACTTACCAAAGAACTGAAATCATAAAGACACGAAAAATTTAAATGTTATAAATATTGTACAGTGTATCAATCAGTCAGTTATGTGGTTGCTAGGAATCAAAAACAACTTGATGGCATATAATCAATCAATCTCAGTCAGAGTACAAGAGGGAAGTTAGAAACTAAATATTTACCTGTAATGTTTGTAAGCAGGTTTTCTTCCTTAGTAATTAGTGTTTCTAGGTGTTTATTAATATGGAGTATATAAGATAAATATGAATGCCCTTGACTGAGACATTTTCAAATGCAAATTACTCCATGGCATTTATTTATTACATTTGTATCTTGCTGCAATCAATTTGACTCTCAGCAACTTATATGAAAGGAATTATTTTAATTGTACAGGAAATTGCTCCAAACCATGTTTCATCTGCACTTAAGAAATCTAGAATGTAAATCAGTCTTGTATACTTGACATAGGACAATTCCAGGTTTGTGTCTATATAATTTGTGATATGACCTAAATAAGATACGTAATAATCAGAAATTCTAAATTTCAAAATTAAATTCTGTCAAAAATAAATGCATTACAATGTATAATAAGAACATTATTCTTTGGAGGGCCTGAAATATGATCCTAATAGATATAAAGACCTTATAATAATAAAGGTGGAAATACTCATTGTGGCACTGTGTATAGATTTATATCTTTCTGATTTGCAGGATATGGAGGATGCCAAATATTGCATACTGGGTTATTCAAGAGCAGTGCCATATAATTTGGAAGCAGATTGTCATACTAAAATTTCTCTGTATATAAAACATTATTTTTCCATGCAACTTTGTTGCAAATTTAAGATGCATGGCTTTTAACTTCTAGACTTCTTTAGGAGTTTAGTATGGTCACTGCTGATGATTTTGGGAGTTGAAGTCCACAATCTGGACATTGCCACTGTTGAGCTACAGTATTCTAAAAGTGATAACGTAAACAGAACACTTGGCATAGAAATTCTATAGAACACATGCAGTAGGGGAGGCAATGGATGATGTGAAGATGTCACCAAAGTGGAATTTTTCAATCCCCCGATTTTCCTCTGCAGACCAAGAGCATTAAGCACAATAGATTGGAGGCTCATTGTACCTATAGGTAGTTCTTGACTTACAATCACTTGTTTAGTGACTGTTCAAAATTACAATGGCACTGCAAAAAGGGACTTATGACTGGATTTTACACTTGCAACTGTTATGACATCCTGTGATCCCATGAGCAAAATCCAGGTACTTGGCAATTGGCACATACTGGTAGTCCTTGACTTACAACCACAATTGAGATCAAAATTTCTGTTGCTAAATGAGTCGTTTGTTAAGTCAATCACTTAAAATGGGGAAAATCACTGTTCCCCATTTAATGACCTTGCTTGCCGCAGTTGTTAAATGGATTCACCCGCTTGTTGAGTGAATCCGGCTTCCCCATTGGCTTTGCTTGTCAGAAGGCTGCAAAAGGGGATCTCATGACCTTGAGGTACAGCAATGGTCATAAGTATGAACCAGTTGTCAAGTATCTGAATTGTGATCATGTGATCATGGGGATGCTACAAAGATTGTAATTGTAAGAAATGGTCATAAGCCACTTTCTTCAGTGCTGTTGTAACTTTGAATAGTCAC